>WOVY01012088.1:0-125000 GCA_013436015.1 Rhipicephalus annulatus | reverse complement strand
GCAGTGGTGCATAAACGCTGCTATCTTCGCACCTGGTATGCTGAGCTAGATATGCAACTGTTATTTTCGAAGAAACTCCCAGAACCCGGATTGCTAATTTCAAGGGACCGCCAATGAAAACGTTTTCTATGTATATTTATATGGCGACCTTGAGATGAGAGACGAACACTGACGACAAGGTCACAAGATAAGAATAATAAGATAAGAATAATAAGATAAGAATAATAATAATAATAAGATAAGATAATAAGATAAGAATAATAATAATAATAAATAATAAGAACAACAATACTGTCACGGGGTCGTGGCAATAACAAAAAAAAACGTGGCAATACAAAAAAAAACTTTTGGACCTCCAGCTGAGCCCTCAATTTAACTTAGTATATACAGCACGACCCACCGCCGTGGTCTAGTGTCTAAGGCACTCGGCTGCTGACCCGCAGGTCCTGGGATAGCATCCCGGCCGTGGCGGTCACAATTTCGATGGAGGCGTAAATGATTGAAGCGCGTGTGTTTAGACCTAGGTGCACGTTAAAGAAAAAAAAAACCCTGAGGTGCTCCAAACTTCCGGAGCCCTTCACTACGGCGTCTCTCATGATTATATGGTGTTTTCGAGACGTTAAAGTTCAACAACAACTATTATTATTATTATTATTATTATTATTATTATTATTTTATGGCACTCGAGTCCTTTCTCGAATTGTTATCTGCATCCAGGCATTCGGATATTGTTTTTAATATTCAAGCATGGGTGCGTTATCGCGCGACTGTGACGTGCGTATACTGCAGCAGACCGTTCACAAGCGTATCAAGGACACGTGTTTGCATTATCTGGAACCACCACTACAGTTCCCAATAGGGCGTAATTTTTTGGTTCGAATAATTTATCTTTGTGCAATGGTACTGAGAGAAAAACTATGTGAAGAGAATAATGCAAGTTGTTTGCGAAACGAAAGTAAAATGTGACACAACATGGCATTTTTTTTTCCCTCAAAAAGTCACAACGTTATAGCGACTGCGTAATGAAGGATTTTCGTACGTTATTGCCACTAACAATTTTCAATTGGAAAACAAACTACAACCATCGTACTAAAAAAAAAAAAAAACTTCATGACACCGCGTTATTGACATCCGCTGCATGCTGCAAGTCGACGCCCTTAGCGCATCTATGATACGGGCTCTTGCACTCCCTTTGATAAATCTCCTTATTGAAAGCTCACAATGCCGCATGCAACGATGCCACCGCCCAAGTGGTGGGCAACATGCGAACGCGCGGTTTCAGCGTTGCAGTTTTTCTCTATATAGCGAGACCACAAGCAAGTAAGAGACTGAGGAGAAATTAAGCGCAATTAACGACAGTGGGCCATGAGAAATAGATAGCCGGATGAGTTTTCTGTTACGTGTCGTCTGTTCTGTCTTCCAGAGCTTAGTTTTTGTCTCGGTCTTTCAAGAATGCATCAACTTCGGCCAATAAACTTATATAGTCAACGAGACAAAAGAACCGAAACGGAACAGACAACGGAGTATGTTGTATAGGTAAAATGATCATATTACTGTATTCTCGCTTGTATAATTGACACTTTGAGCAACTCGTTTCGAAGATTTCGTATATAGGCTATCTTTGCCATCATGACATAGCACACGCTACTATTTTCCGCTGGCTTGGGGCACCCTGCAATATCTGCGCGAATTTCCATGCCAATTAAACCACTTGATGTGGAAATGAGTAAGGTCGACACGTCCTATATCTCTTTGCTACGACTGTGTTGCGTATGTTGTGCCATGAGTGCACTGTCCTTGCGTGCACTCGAAAGTTTTCAACACTTGTCGCTTACATCCCCGGACTCATACAACAGAACAGACTTACAGTGCATGACGTACTGTTTACGACTTCATGTCGAACATTTACTAACTCATAAATGATTTTTTTATTATCATTTGATCCACTCGCGACACATGCAACTTTAACGAGACACTCATGCACATTATGTGTCAGAGTTATATTGCTGAAAGGCAAGTGATGAGCTCACTACTGCGCCAACTACGCGCGACACATGCAACTTTAACGAGACACTCATGCACATTATGTGTCAGAGTTATATTGCTGAAAGGCAAGTGATGAGCTCACTACTGCGCCAACTACAGACAGCCAGCCACTATTACTGCAAAGTTTTCGGGGACAGCGGTGTCGATGCTTGTCCACGCGAAAGACGTTATTCGCGCTACCGAACGCCTAAATGGCTTCATGTGAGAGACTTGTAAGAGGACCCCCTCCTAGCACTGTTACTTCGTTTGGTCTGCCTTAATTCTTTCACTTTCATGTCTTGATCTCTCCTATTTGTATCCCTGCTTCCACCGTGGAGGATAACTAAACATAACTATACCTATTGTAACCTCCCTACTTGTAGGCTCTCTCCACGTCCGCCTCGGTCGATCAGTGGCTTGCTCGGCTGTTGACCCGAAGGTAACGGGTTCGATCCTGGCAGTGGTGGTCACATTTCGATGGAGGCGAATCGGTGGAGATCTGTGTACACTGCAATGTCAGTGTATACGTGAAAGAGCAGAAGTTGGGCGAAATTTTCGGAACCCTCCCCTGCGGCTTCTGTCATAATCATATCGTGGTTTGGGAAGCAAAACCTCACATATTATTGCTGCATACAGCCCTTCCTTGCTACATTTTCACCCGACGGGCTGGTCTAGCGTCCCCGCGGAGCCGCCCTGCTTAACTCAAGCTCACTGGTTCAATCCCGGCAGGCTACCACCTTATACGAGTGGAGCGGAATGCTACTCGTGTGTGCCACGCACGTTAATGAACCCCATGTTGTGTAAGTTCACACGGAGCCCTCTTCAACCGCAGCTCTCTTTACAAGTCACGAAGTTACCGGACGTCAACCTTCAATATTGATCTACTTCAATTTCTCCCTCAACGCTGCATCGTCACCGCTCCTTTCATCCACCCTTCCACACGCGTGCGGTAAACGAACGAAAGTGACGGTACCAGGATCAATAAGACGCTACCGTATATGTCGGGTGGTATGAATGGCTGCACTTATCTAATACCTGCCTGTTTAAACGGTCTGCAGCATTGAAAAAAGATGAGTAAGGGCGAACCTTTATTGTTACACATCAAAGGTATATATCTGCATGCTGTATAGACATCGCAAAATAAGGACGTGAGAGCGCGACTTGTGTTTCATAACGTTCTTCCATTTAACTTCAGTCGCCATTTCATTATAGCATAGCTCTTATATACCCCTTCCAATTCACGCAATTTATGACTGTCCACAAGATGCGAAATTAGATGTTATATCAATATTGTGAAATGCGCAACAACATTGAAGCTCGGCTACATAATCTTTGAATGATATCAGAAGTGCTGACCACCACCTTTTCTTCTTTTCTTTCTTTCGCCTTGTTCAAATCACCCAAGGAAAGTCTGGCATTTTAGGGGCAAGTCAAAGTCCGATTGTAAGGCAACGTGTGGTTCCGGATAAATTCGTACGAATTAAATTTAACACACGCATTAACATATACTCCGCCACTATATTAGGCATATCGTTGCGGCATATTGCAACGACGTAATTGAGGAGCCGCCGGGTACGAACCTGTGACCTCGACTTCAACAGCCGTACGTGACAGCACCGAATCTATGACAGCGGGCTTTCAATCATTGAATCAGATTCAAGTGTCAGTCCCCTGTCCCGCCTTGTTATGGCTCCAAGCTTAATATCACTTATTCTGTCGCCATCGGCTCAAATGAATAACACACGTCGAGTCTTTCGGAGGTATAGCGGGCAGGCGTGACGTGCAGTACCGTGCACTGTTGAAGTGAACACTCGAATGCACACCAACAATATTGCTGGCCCTCTAACAGCAATTGCTCATAAAAACAATCTGTATGCACATCACCATTGTGTACAGAGGTACTTTCAACCAACAGTAGTCTTATGCATATGTAAGCTGATATGCTTTCGTAAGATACCTAAATCTAAACATGCTGTGAACTCAGGTGGTCCCTTTAATAGTGGACGCATCTGTACATACAAGCTATGCACATGTACTCTATCCTATCACTTGAGTCCTTGTTAGCCAGCATGTATAAGTTCATATTTCAGAGAAAAGTTCCAATTCCCGGAGACTGAGTGAGTGCTAGAACACTCGCTCTGACTCCGGAAGAGTTATATAGAGGAGTGCACAGGAGAGCTAGAGCAGTTTACAGGCCTTCTGCTGATCGTTGTTGCGCTGTTTAAGTGACAAAAAGTACCCCATAACTAAAGTGTACATAATACTAATAGAATAGATCCGCGATAAAAAAAAAAAGCTAAGTGAATTCGGCCCCTCATTCTCACGACTGATCGTGCGATATGTCAAATTCTTCCTTATTATCACGTGCTTTACGACGTGTCAATAAACGTATAAACCGCTGCACGCAACAATCGCTTCAGTACTGGAGCAATTACAATACTCGTTGGGTTTTAACGTCCCAAAACCACCATATGATTATGAGAGACGCGGTAGTAGAGGGCTCTGGAAATTTCAACTTTCTGGGGTTCCTGATCGTGCACCTAAATCTAAGCACAGGGGCCTCAAGCATTTTTGCCTTCGTCGTAAATGCGACCGCCACGGTCAGGATTCGATCCCGCCACCTGCGGGTCAGCAGCCGTGTGTCTTAGCCACTAGACCACTGTGGCGGGTAGTACAGGGACAATGCATGTGATACAATAAGGCTGTAAGAAACGCCGTTAGCGCAAAGCAAAATGCGGGATGCTTTACCTTATATATGGACAAATTGCATTCAAATGCGATACAGATGGTCACATGCATATGACCGAATAGGGGCTGAGTTATAAAACACGGGTTCGCGATCAAGAATACCTCGTATATATAGATGATCACTATGTAGTCAGCTCATACAGCCACGAAAATGGCAAGAGGTGCTGACCCAAAATATACAAAGAGATTCAAGAGTGGCTCAGCTTTCAACTTCGCTATTCACCGGCAAAACGCCTATAAGGTGATGAATAGACAACGAAAGCAGTCCTTGTGTGACATGACGTGTATGAATTCGATGATAGCAAGATTTGAACTTCACCGTACACCTCCTAATTAATATTCATTTTTTCATGAGAAGTACGTGCGTGTAGCTGGCAAATGCCCCGCCACGGTGGCCTGGTGGCGCTAGGGTACTCGGCTGCTGACTCGCAGGTCCTGGGATCAAATCTCGGCTGCGGCGGCTGCATTTCCGATGGAAGCGAAAATTCTGTAAGCCCGTGTGCTCAGATTTGGGCGCACGTTAAAGAACCCCAGGTGGTCAAAAATTCCGGAGCCCTCCATTACAGCGTCTCTCATAATCATATGGTGCTTTTCGAAGATCCAACTCCACAAATCAATCAATCAATCATGTAGCTGACATATGAGCGCACGCATTGTGACCATAGGCGGCTCCTTTGACAAGTATCGCAGATGGATGAATCGGAACACCTTTGGATGGAGGCTGTGCGATGCTACATGAACGTTTTTACGACTGCTCGTCATCACATGTACATACAGGGCATTTGCCCCATATTATAAATTTAATTAAAGGCCAAAATTTTGTGCGCATAGTTCGCGCATGGCACTCGCATCATGTATGCGCATGCGCAGTCTACAGTGTTTATTGATATATGCCTAATTTTGACATGTCGATTCGTCGCGATGATAATAGTGAGAGCGGGATAACGATTCAATGTAATTCTGATAGTGTACTCAACAGCACAACTAATAAATTATCTCATGACTCATGTAGAACACCATGCAGTGTATGTTCGTATCTTTATCAGATACCCGCTGTCAACGCTATCACCTTCATGTGCGTTCAAACTTACCGCTCTCCAATAAATGACTGATCACGGGGGTATCTTGTGGGAGCGTGCAGTGATGTCATAACGCGTGAATTTGTAGAAGCCTTATAACATGCACTAATTCGCAGGAAATGTGGCAGAGCTTCTCCGGTTGCGTACGAAGCTTCGAAACTCAAAACGTTCTTTCGCTTATAACCGCGCAAATGTTATTGACTTTCTGATGAACCGAATTCATTACGCATCATGTCAACTATGGAAATTCGAGTACGTCATCCTTTGCAACCACCGCCTGAATATTCAGTGACGTCTAAGTCTTTTCTCACTCTCTCTGCTTCTGATGCAAACTTTAAAAGCAAGCATGGACGAGCGACTTATTATGAATGTTATTTAACCCACGCTCTCTTCTACGCATGGGCAGGTTACAAAAAGGTAATCTCAGGTAATTGATTGATATGTGGGGTTTAACATCCCAAAACCACCATATGATTATGAGAGACGTCGTAGTGGAGGGCTCCGGAAATTTCGACCACCTGGGGTTCTTTAAAGTGCACCCCAATGTGAGCACACAGGCTTACAACATTTCCGCCTCCATCGGAAATGCAGCCTCCGCAGCCGGGATTCGAACCCGCGACCTGCGGGTCAGCAGCCGAGTACCTTAACCACTAGACCACCGTGGCGGGGCTAATCTCGAGTAATGAGTAAAATAAAGATAAAAAAGGTTGAAGGGAAAGCTTACCTTTCCTTATTAGCTACATCGATCGACCGTGAATCATTGCAAAGGTGAGAAAGACAAGCGCTCTGTAACAGCAGTTAGTGAGCGCTTGCACACATCTCGCCTTCGTGTACACTTGGGGCACCGCTGGCAGAGATGAAAGAGAAACCGTAAAGCGAGGAACAAAAGAGACAAGCAACACGACACGGCGGACGAGAACTCATTGATGAACGTCCGTGCCTGCCTCGTTTGTCCCTCGAGCGGGCGCGAAACCGAGAAGCGCTGTCACGGCGACCAACATCACAATGAAATATCCAATGCAGTGCCCACCTTGACGCGAAGTATCCAGCGTTTCCCCACTTGCGTCGCGGCACAGCGAGGGCAGACGATGCGCTGCTGTCTGCGGACGCGCACCGCGCGGCACACGGCGACGCGGAGTCCGGTGGCGAATGTCCAGGGCGGAGAGATGAACGCTGAGACGATCGATGCCGGTGATGGGTGTCAGCGGCGGAGGGGACGGAAAAGCAAGATGAGAGGCGAGTCCTACACCGGCGGTAACTCGGGCGGAGGGCGAGCGCTGACGGAGGGAACAGCAGCCGGCGGCGGATCCAGCGAGGCGGCCGCGCGAGTCGGGAGAAGCGGCCACGGCAGCGCCCTGGTCGCGAATAAAATCCCGCCGCCGCGCTCTGCCCAGGCACCGCCTGCCGGTGGGGCCGCGAGGGCCGCGAAGGAGGGACCCGCGTCACGGGGCCTCCGCCCACTTGGCGCGCCGAGAAGCGGCTCTGCGTGCGCGCGCTGCCGTTTTTCCAAGCTGCGCTGCTTCTTTGCTGCTTGTTGCAGAGCCCCCCTCCCTCCCTCGCTTTCTACTTGCTGCTGTCTGCTCTCGCTTCTCTGGCTCGCCCGTGTCACTGCACCTACAGGCTTGTCGTCATCTTCCTCGCTAAACCGCGACATGACACGGCTACCCCTGTTTAATTGCCCCGAATAACGCTATATTTTGGGATGGCACCGCGCGGTGCAATTTGTTAATGTGTTTATGAGGGAGGGGGGGGGGTGAGGATTTGTTAAATTTTCTCCCTCTCTAATTTTTCTGGTCTTCGACATGTTTTAAAAGGAAACAATGTACACTGCAATATTACCCGTTCACGAACATTGAACTTAGCTGTAGTAATCATGCACGAAGCGATCGAAAATCGAAACACTTCAAGTACAGTGTCTGGACAAAATACTCCAGGCACCCGAGCTTTCTGCTCCCCCTTACTTCTTTTCTCAAATCTGTCTTTTTTTCAAAGTTTGCGCTATTATGGATCCCATTGATGTTATTTTACATTGCCCCTGCATGCCCTAATTAACTCTTTCCAGCAATGTTGTCACCCCAGGTAACCACCTTTTCTTCACTTTTTTTTCCCTCTTGAAATGCGTGAGCCCTGCCTGCCGGATTTTGAATGGCGCATATTTTAAAGCCTTTGGCAATCTGACTGAGATGACAATACTTTATTTGGGGTTCAATGTGACATGTTACGTTTGTTTTTTTCCGGCTGACGTCGTCTTCAAGGCTCGCTGGACGATGGACCCGAGATATATTTATTGATATATAAGTATGTGCTATTTATACCACGTTTATAGTGCAGGAAAGCATGATGTACGAGTAGCTAACGCTATAGACAATGGGAACAAAAAGCGGTACTTTCACCGAAAGTGACCAATAGACCCTTACTGCATGGTGGCCACCTCAGGTGACCACCTGATATTTTTTGAAGTAAAATTGTCATTTTTTGCTTCTAACGAGAAAATCATTCTGCGCAATATGTCGCTTTTTTTTTCAATAAAACTCTGTTTTCCATCAAAAGTAGAATTCTGTGCGTGAAAAAGTTAACAAATTCATTACATCTGTTGTAGATTTCTTGTACTGCACTCAGATCAAATGGCGAGAAATGCCGGTGAATGTTTGATGTTTTGCACGATGTTTTGCACGAATGTAGCCCTGGGTCTGTGTCAAGCTAATTTTACGAAGAGCAGCTTTTACCTGCAGCCTGTGCTGCTGTAGTCTGGCTGCGGCATTGACAATTAAAATAAGGTAGTCACATACACTACGTCTACGGCATCAGAGCTGACTGATATAAGAGTCTCTTTACAATATATTGTTCAAGAGCATCCGGAAAGTGGGTACGGATCTGCGATTCGAAGGCAGCACTTCAGAGTTTGCAGTTGTCCATGCGTAAGAGGAATCAAGAGCGATAGGTGCATGAAATAAGACACTCCCACCATCAAGTTTTAGCATGAGAGCATGATATTATATATCAGTGGCTGCCTTGACATATGGGTATTATTGGAAATCAATTAGCCGATGATGCAGTCCACTCAGCCCATGAAGGAACACGTGTGGTCCCAATTCCTCTACTAAGGACTGATCCGGCAAGACAACTTCACTTGCTGGCTCCAGATCTCACACGCACGTTCTGGTCGTCTACCAGCTTCCAAAGGTGTCGCTTGTATGCACTGGATCCTTCGCTCAAGCTACAGCTACCATCACAACTTTCCCGCTCCAATGAGACACTGTTATGCCGCCTTTGGATGAGTGTTGCATTCGCAAAGGCGTACTCCTTTCACATCGGTATGGCAGACACCTCTACTTGTGACTCCTGCAGATCTGAAGAGACCATCGAACACGTCCTGCGCAGCTGTGCTTGCTACGACGCACAGCGATGCCAGCTCCGGATGGTTTGTAACCAACTGGACTCTAGACCATTTTCTGTGCAGGAGATTCTGGCACCTTGGCCACGTGTCCCGATTGCGCGGAAATCGACTACTAAAGCACGACTGGATTACTTGAAGACGACTATATCCTGAGCGACCGCCTGTAGACTGCGTGTGCTCCCCCGAGTGTGCTCGTGATTGTGTCTACCATTCTTCCCTCTCGCCTATCTTCTTTCTCCTCTTCATCCCTTCCCCAAAGCAGGGTAGAAAACCACACCTGCGTCTGGTTAACCTCCCTGCTTTCACTTCCATGTTTAAATATATATATATTGATTGATTGATATGTGGGGTTTAACGTCCCAAACCCACTATATGATTATGAGAGACGCCGTAGTGGAGGGCTCCGGAAATTTAGACCACCTGGGGTTCTTTAACGTGCACCCAAATCTGAGCACACGGGCCTACAACATTTCCGCCTCCATCGGAAATGCAGCCGCCGCAGCCGGGATTCGAACCCGCGCCCTGCGGGTCAGCAGCCGAGTACCTTAGCCACTAGACCACCGCGGCGGGGCAATATATATATATATATATATATATATATATATATATATATATATATATATATATATATATATATATTATATATATATATATATATATATATATAATATTTATATATATATTCTTTACTAATGTATAATATTGTTATCTTTAATATAAATATTATGAATATAATAATATGCTCAGCTATGAGAAAGTCAATGAGAAGATTGAAGAGATTCGATTCATTGGTCGTCGTGCACCACATTACACCCAGTGTGTAACGTAGTGATTCTGTGGAGCCACACAAGTTTGAAGTTGAGTGAGACTGCAATGAATTTTGTTAAATATAGAATAAAAGAAGGAAAATGACATGAATACTACTTGAGATTGATTGATTGATATGTGGAGTTTAATGTCCCAAAACCACTATATGATTATGAGAGACGCCGTAGTGGAGGGCTCCGGAAATTTCGACCACCTGGGGTTCTTTAACGTGCACCCAAATCTCAGCACACGGGCCCAGAACATTTCCGCCTCCATCGGAAATACTATAGTATTTCCTATGGAAATACTATAGTACTATAGTACTATACTACTATACTATACTATACTATACTATACTATACTATACTATACTATAGATCACTGAAGTATACTTCAGTGATCTCGCAAAGTCTGATCTGATGTTCAGCTGCAGGGCGCTTCTGCTCTATGAGTGTACTAAAAGGCAAAAAAAAACACTAAAAACTAGAAATTGGGGTGGTGCCGGCATGATTCCTTCTAAAACATACTATAAATTCACTGTCCTGCATGTTTTACGTTAATTACTTAAAGTTGCACAGGATAGATCTTGGCTAATTACATCAAGTTCTTCAGAATGCGTCTTCTGGCGGCACGATGCATACTGTGACAGCTTTTTCCAATTTTTCCAAGAGTGCACTTCCAATATATGTAGCCTATAGATTTCTAAGTAGGCTACCATCAGTGTTCACGAAAATAAATATAATAAAGATGATGGTTGAAGTAGATGAAAAAATGTAGTGGAATAGAAAGTTTGAGGGAAGATTTTCTACATTTAAATTTTCCTTGCAATGCTCACGTATGATTCGAAAGTGTCGGTGCTCGTTCATAGAAAAGTTATGTCTTCTCACCCCATGCCTTGGATGCCATTCCGCATAATTGCTCACAAATTTACGGCAAACATCAGCATGCATCATATGCCTAATAGAAACTCGCACATAACTGCATATCACTTATACACCAGTACTTCTTTATCAGTTTCTTAATTGTTACGCATGGATATAAACCACATAACTCGTGACCACAACTCAGAAGACGTGCAATGCCTCCTTTTGAAGCATTAAATGGATGCATTGGCGTATACCATTGGTAATAAAAAAAGCCGTCGATCTCCGGCGTTATTTGATCTCCGAGTCATCCTTTCCAGTTGAATGAAATGACAACTGTGGATGCGGGCGATACATGAAAACTCACGACATACCTCTGCCCTACATGTTAACATCCAGAAAGCCAGCACCTATACGATAATTCTTTGAGCGTCTTAATGGAGGACAAGAACAACAAGAGAGAAGGCAGGCAGGTTAACCAGGCACATGCCCAGTTTGCCACCCTACGCGGGGAGAATGGGTTAGGGGGTATAACTATGAGAGAGAAAGGGAGAAAAGAGAAGAAAAAGAGAGAAGAAAAAGGATTGTCAGTCAATGGGCTGACGCGTATATGCAGCGGTGGCACTACACAAAAGTTAAAGGTGTTCACATAAGCCTGTAGTCCTCAAAAAGCACAAGACGGCTTTCACTGCCTTTTAATATGCTATATTTCACTCGTACGTTGAGTAAAGCTTTATCGGACACGAGTGAAATTGATATTGCAATCTATCGGAAGATTGCCGAGACTACGTTAGCGCCACCTGGTGGATTTATAGAAGAGAATATCTGAGAGCGCCACCATATTTGAAAGGTGCATGGGAGTGTGCATGCGCTCGTCCGCGTACCCACGTATGGTGCTGAGTGGGTACTCAGTACTGATGATTTAAAAGTTCTGTGCCATTCAGGGGGGACAAGAGGGTGGATTAGACAATGCGGCTTAGTCTAAGAGCCCGTATACGAAAGGCGAATACCCGTGGCTTACACGAATGCGAAGCATTTCCGTGCAGCCGCATGAATTAATGAACAAAATTTTATAACAGAGTGGCAGAGTATTACACTGATAGACTGTATGAAAGCATGGGGCGTGCATTATCGAAGCTTTCCCTATATGCATCTTCGGGCATTTCATGATGTTTAATCAAAACGTTCCACTCGCGTGGACTGGAGAGCTATGTTGTTCAGCACTTCTCCACTTCTCGGTTTAACACTAGGTAAAATTTTGTTAACCATGTGCTGAGCATGGAAGAAATCGTGGCTATAAATACCATAAATTCGTTCGAACCCTTAAAAGTGATAGAAGCCTATAGAGTGGAACATAGACTTCTTTTTCTTTGCTTCAAGAATGAAAAAAAAAACGAATTTGGTTAGTTCTTTTAGCTGCGGGACCCGACACATTGTGTCACCAGCAATTCCGTGTGCCTAATATTTAATTCAAACATATAGAGACGGCTGTTGCTTAACGCCTTGAAAGAGCTTTGAAATGTCCCCAACAGTATGTTAAACGCCTATGCCACGTGAATAATTTGAACGGCATGTAGGCACACGTCACCGTATAGCTACAGTGTGTCAATACAATAATATAACAGCTGCAGTGTGTGACCACTGTAATAGCAGCAATGGTGGGCTAATCATATTTCAGGGTCAGAATTAGTATAAAATAAAATGAGCAAAAACTCGATACGAAGTGTCATGGTTGACGTACTTTCTTGGCAAAGTGACACGCATCGCCTTTGTATTCCGATGTGAATCACTTACCACATCATTAGCATTATTTTCACAGATTGCGTCACCAGCTAGTAAGATTCGAATAACTTTACCTTAATTATCATCGTCTCTTTCTTGCTATCTCTCTCTCTTTCGCACAAGTCCTGGGAGGCTGGTGTCACCTTCGCTTATTAATTTGAGATGCTGTAGGCGTATGGCATCGGCATTTCATTACCTTTATGTTGATTCATTTAGTATAGGATGAGAAGTTATGAACACGTATGCATGTACGAAATGGCCAAACGTTAACTTTTAAAATAAAATCTGAACTTGTGAGCAGTATGTCTTTAAGTTGCATTGGAGTAAAAAATCAGTAGAGTTGGTATTTCATGATAAACATTTCTAGCACTTCCGAAACAATTTATGAGGCAAGGCAAGCGAAATGAATAATCACTCAGTTGTACGCGTTCTGTAGCCGCATGATCTTCGAGTATGGGCTACAATGTCGTTCGCATTCACTCAAACAAACTATTTACGTCGCTTCAGTTTCTCCGCACAACGAACAAGCATTGCAGAAAAGGCGTGCACCAAACTTCTAATCTCGCGCGTACACAGGTTTCAGGAAAGAAGTTGAAATATTAGCTCTTGTTTCTTCTTTGTTAGATACTATATAATAAAAACTAACAGATAATGATGCCAAAGAAAGTGTAGGGGATGTGATTTGAAGTAGTTGTAATGTAATGTGAAAAAAAAAATTGGAGTGAAAGATAACTTGGCGTGGGCAGCGAGCGAACCTGAAACATTCGCATTACGCATTCGATGCCAACTGAGCTACAGCGTCGATAATCCTTCCGTACACTTTATGGATTTTATGCGGGCCCGTTTACACATGAGAGTGTTAGCCAGCGCCGACTCGTCGTCATGGCTACTTGCAACGCCGACTAACACTCCCACATGTATACCCTGAAGGTGGAGGGACGGTAAAATGCTGTTGTTGCTGTTTTGGTATAACATGGGACGCGTTATGTGAAGGTCGCAGGTTGCAAGTTCGATCCCTGGCAGCGGTCAGTTAAGTGTTCGTCCACTTCTTTTTCTTCATATTTACATTACAACAACTACTAATCACATCCCCCACATTTTTGCCGCGAAATAACACAAACACAGAGTAAACAAATACAGAACGACAAGGACAGGCGGAACTTCTGACTGTTGGAAGTGCCACCTGTCCTTGTCGTTCTGTGTTTATATAGTCTTTGTTTGTGCTATTTCGAGGCTAAAATATGTCATTACGGAAGTACCTACTAGGCCAACAAACAGTCTTGATACAACATTCCCCATATTTTTCTAGGCATAATTTTCTGTTAGTTCTTATTATCACACAGGGTGTTTCAAAGAACAAGAACCAATGATTTGTTTTGAATAAGCAACTGAATGAAGCCAGTGACACATTATTTGCCGTCATGTGACGCCCATTGGGGTATTTTCTATAATGCCCTTAATTAGCCCATTAATATAGATCAGTTAGGCACAATCCGTAATATTCGCTTTGAGGCAAAGTGCATCTCATAGTTGTCGAAGCCCTTCCCAAACGACCGTTCAAGTTTTCTATGGCAACATACACCCGGAAGTTTACGGGGTGCGGACTCCACTGCACAGCCTAATCTGTCCTGCGTTAGTACCTGACGCTTTTTATCTAGCGGGTTGCAACAACGACTTCCGTCAGAAACACTTAATTAGGTGCTAAGCACGAATATAGCACGAATATAGCATTCTTGTAAACGTTTCACACCGTAAATATTTGCTGGAGGGTGTAGGTACTGCGCGATGATTTTTCTGTTGTTTAACTGACAACCCCCACAAATTGTGAACTAAATGAGGTGGAGCAGAAAACGAAATGATAGGAAGATTAGCCATTATTTTCTTTTTATGAGCTAAACCACGTGACTGCGCTCGTGCGCTACCATATTAAAACGCTCTTGTTCATACTTCGAGTCAAAAAGAAAAGAATATGCATGTGCCGACGGCTCGTCAACCAGTCGCTCATTAGGGACGACAGCGTTTGATTGCCGAAGCGCTGTAAAGCCCATGCATTGAACCGTGGCCGGTCATTTCACCGTTGTGCGCCCGCGCGGTTCTTTTGGTCCAAGCAGGATTGACTTGATTGATTGATATGTGGGGTTTAACGTCCCAAAACCACCATATGATTATGAGAGACACCGTAGTGGAGGGCTCCGGATATTTTCACCACCTGGGATTCTTTAACGTGCACCCAAATCTGGGCACACGGGCCTACAACATTTTCGCCTTCATCGGAAATGCAGCCGCCGCAGCCGTGATTCGATCCCACGACCTGCGGGTTAGCAGCCGAGTGCCTTAGCCACTAGACAACCACGGCGGTGCCTCCAAGCAAGGTTGATGGCGCTGTAATACGGTAGATATTCAGCTCTGTCCTGGGGCTTCATTTTATATGTCGCGGGCTTTTTTTTTCAACTCTGAAAAAATAGTCACGCCACATGTGCGTTAAAAAAATGCAATCAAACAAATGGAAACTTGATTTGGTTGTATATTGCTATGCCCTCTACAATGTAGTGAAACGTACTTGTTCGTAAAAAGAATAATAGAAATTCGGAGTATCATATCTTAACTAATTAACCAAGTACATGCAATATAAACAACAACCTAACCAGCGCCAGGTAGATCGTTGGTTTATTCAGTTGTGGTTAACCACTTTTTGAAAATTCTGGATTTTTTTATACGTGAATCAAGCACGCGCCATTTAAACATTGTTGTGCATAGGCGGTTTCGTAAATAATACGGAAGCGGAACTTGACAGTGCACGGAAGAACGTCTACAATCTAGCATACAAATCCACTTGTGAGGACTTCAGAGCTTCCAGCTAGTTTTGTTTTTATATGCCTAATTTCTTGAAAACTAACATAGTCTCTCCAGGTGAACTTCCAAATTTTCTATAGGTTTCAAAAAATATTAATAGGTAAGTCGAAAACAGCGCATCAGTGAGAGTCACACGTATCTCGCCATTGAATGCCACTAAGCAAAAGCGAAGCAGGTTTCGTGCTGTCTGTCATCTGAGCGGAAACTAAGCGGTGCGAGCAAGGGAGAAGCAATTGTAAACGAGCCTTCTGCTGATGTCTTCCCAGACAGCGTGCACCCCAGTCGTCGCAACCCCTTTGTTAAAAGTTCACAGTTGCAGCACGAGCGACGCAGCCCCCGAAGGAGCATGAATCAGCTATATGTTCCTTCGCCCAAGGAAAGACGGGCGGGGCGTTTCCTTTCTGGTTTAGGAGCCAGAGGAAGGCAGGCCTCTCACGCGGGATGACTATCGCATGCGCCTTTCGTGCGACATCGATGGCCGGCTCATCTTATCTCTCCTTCAGCCGCATTCAACGCCAAAGCTCACACGCTTTTACTCTGGCGTATACGATGTGGGGGGATATGCTGTCAATGTGCACTTTGTGCGGGGCGTGATGGTGACGCAAAAACTCGCCTAGAGTGTCCAGATAATTTATATCACAGTAGAATGGTTACTATCATTGGCTGGACAACTACCATTGGTAAGGCACATATATTGTTTTTCACAGCCTCTTGCATCATGTATGTGCACACTTTTTTGCTGTTCTTGCGTTTTACACGGTCCCTTTGATTTTAGGGGCGAAGCTTCTGAAGGCGTGGGTCTGTTCATCCCTTGATTGATATGGGGGGTTTAACGTCCCAAAACCACTATATGATTATGAGAGACGCCGTCTGTCCATCCCTTGTATGTATGTAGTAGTACGTATCCACCAGTGGCACATACCCGCTCTAGAGAGAGTATATATATATGTGTCACAGGGGATGCGAAATGGGAGATGGCGGTACTTGGAGTGTTCACTAGACGGACGCACGGATGGGTAGACAGACAAACTAGCAGACAGACGGACGGATGGATAGACGCGCGGACGTATAGACAGATGGACGCACAAACAGACAGACAGATATATGTATGGATGGACTCACGGATGGAGGCATGGACAGACACACGGACGCATGAATGTACGCATGGATTGTCGCGCGGACGGACGGAAGAAAGAACGAATGGATGGTATGACGGAATCGTCGCCCCACTCATCATTACTCACTTCATGAATATGCTGAGATTTTTTATGTAATAATTGTTTTCTTGCATAAGAGATTGAGCGGTTTTACTTGTGTGGGACATGATATCATTACGACAATATCTGGCACTTACAATGAGCAGAATGGCCCGGACATCATGGTCTTACACTAAGGGCATTTTATGAGCATTCTCCGCTGATCTCTCTATAGACTTGATTTTATCACACGATAAAGTCAGAATAACACCTGGACATTACGCATATTTGCCAAGTGATTAAACGGAAGCCCATGATTCACTGTGGTAAAAGTAGAAGAAACAACTTCATTTTTTTATGCTCAAGACTAAAATTTCTGGGGAGCCGTGTATCTACACCCGACAGGTCTTTCGTTCTTTTCTAGACCTTCACAATTACCATAATTGTTGTGCACTAACTAAGTGTGAGACATATTCACTGGTGACGTATCTACTTACACTTGACGCGCTCGTTATTGTTACTGCTATTATCTCAAAACACACCTCGTTCATGACACCTTCGTCAACTTCATCATGTCTGAAAACTACCACTATTGCTTTACTCACTCGGCTATGCAGTCCTGCGCGTCCCCTCTGGTCTCTCGGTATAAAGTGTTCGCACAAATCAGCGTTGAATCAAGAGACATAGGCATCAATACCACATTTAAACAGTGCCATCGGGTTATTGACTGGTATAGGAAGAATCACCGTGTTTGGTGGTGCGCTCCTTGCATAAAGTTTCTTGTATGCACCGAATACAAAAGAGTGCGTAAGCGTCCGATGCGCGCAGGTTTCATATATTGTTGACTCATCCAAACAATTCGCTCGTGTAAATGCATCGGCGGCTAGCGTGGCAGCGCCTTAAACCGTCACTGTACGGGAGGGAGTCAACGCTGTCCACGAGGCTCCCAGTATAGGCGGTGGCAGGGGTGTTGAACTCGGGTCTCGTTAACCACTCCGCCCTTACACTGCAGGGAGGCTGAACGCAATGCCACAAAGTTGTGCCACGTCGTGCCTGACCACCGTCTGTACTATTTCTGTAATGCACAGTACCTGCGTCCACACCATTACCGAAACTGCCGGGAGTTCGTGGCACGCACGCAGCGACAGCAAACTGTTCAAACGCTATAATCGTGGACAGTTATAGAAACCGCCGTTGTACAAACGTGCGAGGATACGCAAGTGAGGGAAGTAGCAGTTATAGCTCAAGCAACCATGGTTTTTTAGGGCCGGAAACAGGACAGAGAGCAGAGGAGCAACGGTGTAAACGGGGAAGTGAAAACGATAACAAATAAGAAGGTAAGAGACGAGCGATTGGCATTACGTGGCGCGCAATGCAGAAGAGAGCTAAAAAGGAGAAACCACCTGTCCAGCTCCGGCTACCACCGACAACGTCGTGAGCCAGTTCGCTAAAGCGACCGCTGCGCTCGCCACCCCCCTCCTCCCCCTGTTTTGGCAGCCACCCACGTTCTCTCGCCGTTACGCTTCCGCTGAATACGAGAATGTATAAGGAGCGAGCTGAAGAACGAGGACTCCTGTGAATGAGCTGAGCGCGTTGCACCAGTCGGAAGGGAAGCCACCGGTGCGTTGCGCGCCAGGGGTGGATGTTGCAGCCGCCTAAACGATGGAAAGCGTGAACGATTTATAAAAATAAACAGAAACCGACGGCGCGGGTGCACCGGTGTATGACGCCGTTTGGGAACAAAAATAAATAAGTAAATACCAAAATAAAAGCTGCGCCAACTGAATTGCGCCCGCTACCTCCTGCATTTGCTTTCAAAGCCTTCTTTTCATTTAGCACCTTCCTGTCAGGTCCCCTTTTGTTTTGCCTGCCTCCCTCCACCTCTACGTCCCTTTTGTTTTTGTTTCAGGGTCCGCGACGACGCGGCGGCGGCGGCTGCTTATCGTGGCGCATTCGACGGCGCTTTCAGGTTGTTGTGCCGCACGGAGGAAGAGCGCGGGCCGTAGAGGAAGGAGGGGGGATTCGCTGCATGCGTTGCGGTTTCACGGCCGCTCGCGCGCCATTCACCTGGCGAGTGCGTTTCGAGGCCAGTTGTGCGGCGCGCGCTACCTTCTCTTTATTGCTTTTTCTTTTTTTTTCCTTAGGCGCTGGGCGTCGAGCTGCGCCGCGGCTGTAATCTTGTACTCTTATTTTCGTTTTCTCCCATTCTTCCTCGGCGGACTCCGCCGAAATATCTAATGGTTCGCCCGACCCAACTCGTCACAGACAAATGGGCGGCGTGTGATAACCCGCCGCTCGGTTTTATCGGCGCATACGCCGATACCCTGACCGGCAGCAACAGTTGGTGTTGCCCCAGGGAGACCACGCGTCGCACTGGGCCTGTACATACATGCCGATTTCGACCGTTTTTGCGGGTACTTCACGCGAGAATTCTTGTTCATTACTTTAGCAGAGAGATGAGCGCCAGACGCTGACATTTAAGTGCCCGCTTCCTCTTCCGCAGCAGCCCACGCACACGCGTCTGTTACACCTCTTGCCCTTTTCTGTGCATATGTGTGCTCCTGTGTGTAAGGCACTGATATTCGTTCGTCGGTGTTTCGCCGCAAGATAACGGAATTAGCGTTATAACAGAAGGAGAAGCATGAATCTGTAAACCTAAATTGAATATCTATGCACTGTCTGTCAAAGTCTAAGGAACAAGTTCCCGCTTACCGCTGTAGCATAAAGGAATAGAGTCATTGCTTGTTTGTTTTTTCGGCATAGGTGGCTAAGAGTGGTGTCTCCACCAGTTTTCTTACGCTTACAGCGCGCATGCGACCACTCGAATCACAATTCTTCAATTTGTTTCGTAAAAAGTAACTCAGATATTTTTCGTCAATATATGGGTAGTCCGAATTCTTAAACGTACCTTGATGAGCTGAAAAATCATTGTCGTGCTTCGTCCTTTCTATTGGCATCGTCAGTAAGGTTACCAATGGAAATCATATGCAGGCATACAGAGGGAGGTTATATAGTAAACAGGCTGTACAGGGGACGCCATATTAGAATAGAGTAAGATATGTAAATTAAAAGCTGCTATATACGAAGACGAAAAACAGTGTAGCTTTTATTTATTATTCACTGCAGGCTGCAGACCAATAAACAATCAAGCCAGGACAGGTACAGGAGGCAGGATATAAGCATGAACACAAAAAATAACGTGGGGAAACATTACGTTAAAGGAAAACAAAAGTATGATTATTAGCACGTGTGAAAAGATGCACTAGCTAGCACCACAAAATATTTTATTAACACAAATCAAGTAATACAAAGCAGTAAGAAAGGAATGATTATAACAAGTGGGAATTCTCAGTTTCCAATATTTTGGAACAATAACTAATTTTGTTACAATGCTGCATCGCTGGCTGAAATTCAGTGAGCCAGCCCTTCTTTGTCGTAGAATTAAGCGACAAAATAAGGAAGCTCTGCCCGCTGTGCGTACGCACGATTTGGCATTTCGCCTCACCACAATAAATGTAGGCTCTTTAATGTCGCATTCTTGCTCTCGAAATGTGACTGTGACGTAAATGATGAACTACGTGAGCACTTGATTGGGTATAGTCTTCAGCTGGTGATGAGTGCGTGCTTGTTGGAGCTCCTTACGGCAACTTTGTATGAATTTTAGAATAGTTTACTCCCAGTACCTGGTCTGATAATTCGCAATGTTCATAGACTGTCGCGCGGCCTAGCGGAAGTCAAGAGCGTCCTCTCAAGCATGATCAGTAGGCAGACGCTCCCGATGCTTCCTTTCTGTTCTTTGTTAGGCGGCTCACAGTGCTTACGCATTACCAAGAAACGAACACAAACCACTTGGTATATTTCGTCCATCAGTGAATATACCGGACCGCCCGTGACGCCATCAATTTGATTCGTTCTTGCATGACACCAAGTTTTTGCGAAAGAATGCGGCAACTCGCGCTTTTGAATACAGCCCGCAGAGTACAAATATAAGCTCCACGAAAGTTTCTGCAGCCACTTTGGACATTTAAATGTTATCGTCTGACCATTCCAATTATAACTTGTCTTGTCTTGCGTGCGTATAGCATTCTTCAGTGCTTTTGTAGTGCATGAATCACATAACTTTCATTGTACGCGGAAAGAAGCGCAGACTCGCGATTTGCGCTTTCAAATCTTGGCCTACGCTGCGCCGTTTGTTTTGTTACGTTTGCTGATAGATGGCAGTACAGGCAAGCAATTCTTTTTTTCTTTCCGAGTATTGGAGCAAAATTACCTCCGTACCTTCAGAGAAGCGTAATGAGTGACGCCGTGTGGGTCCTGTGCGTAGTGAATGGTCGACGCATTGTTGGTGCTATCGAAGTCGTTTGGTGGAGAGAATTCGTCGGATTACTTTTAGCAGTGATGCATCAAAGAAACCATCTTGACTTAGATGATTTTTCGCTGAACGTAGATGGTTGTCAACGCGCAGAGAGTGACAGCGACGATGAACGATCAGCTGCTCGTTCACAAGCAGAGAGTCGCACTTCACGTCCCGTCGTGCGTTAATGTTTTGTTCAAGCTCGTAAGTCACTTTGATTGTGTTTATTGTATAGTATCCTTCAGAGAGCTCAAAATAAAAGCATACTTTTTCTTGTGCGTTGAATGTATCCGAATGACAAGGGATATTACAAAGCACCGCATGGCGACAACATTTCTTCGAGCTCGACCAGCGACGCGAAATGGTTAGAGCAATTAAATATGCAGTTTCGACTACAGTCCACGCCAAGTTTTCCGGTCCTTCACCAGTGCCATCCGAATGCCGTTCTTCTTCGACAAATTTTCGCAATTTTGACGTTGCGAAAAGTGTAAGCGTGTCGATATCCTTGTTTCGATCGCGCTGATGGAACCTGCGACATCCGAGTGCAGCTAATTGCGCACTGTTAAGAGTCTGATCATGAATGTGACACAAGCGCTACTTAATGGGGAGTTAAATGCCTGTGTTTTGTTGAAGAAGCAGCTGCAAGATGCTTACAGCGCAAGTAATGACGACGGCATATGTTTGCAAACCATGGCTGCGTTAAACATTAGGTCCTGTGCAGCCGCGATGGCGCGCTACTTGCTAGTGGCCTACTACTGCGCAGGCAAATCCGCCAGACAGGCTCGGCACAAATGATCTTGGAGTGCCAGTCAGTTCATACGTGAATTCTAGTTCGTTTCGTGCAGTTTTCTGTGGAACTCACAGGATCACGCAAAACATCAATACATATATAGTCAATCTGCTGACACCACCACCCTTTCACTGCGGCAAGAAATGAGGTAGCGAACGTTCAGCATTTTCTGTCGGTTGGAAAAGTACTCTGGTTCAATGTATAAATTCATTTGACGATCAAGAGTTCATCCAGTGAAGGTAGCACGGGGAGTACGTCCATGCGTCCTATCTTTTCTTATGCGAGTTCACGGGTTTATCATCCTTCAGCCGCCATCTTGGATTGCACGGAGCGCCACTTATAGGCCTTGGGCATTGCGGATACTGTTCCCTCGCCTCTACTTCTTTTCAACCTCCGTGTGACGTCACCGCGCGTTGTACTAGGAATGCGATAAGGAGGCAATTTACAAAAAAATTTCAGTCCCCACGTCAAGTTGATTGATTGATTGAGTGGTCGATTGTTGATTGATTGACATATGATATTTAACGTTCCGAAGCCATTATGATTATCCGAGACGCCGTAGTGGAGGACTGCGGAAATTATTTTGATCACCTGGTGTTCTTTTAACGCGCACCCAAATCTGAGCACATGATCTTACAGTATTTTCGCCTCCATCGAAAATGCAGTCGCCGCAGCCCCCACGTAAAGTGGGAATCGATGATATGCGAAGCAAAAATCGGTAAGGTTGATAAGTCATTTTAAAATCAGCAGAACGTTACGAGGCGGACGTAAATTATGCCGTACAGGACTTCCATGTCTTGATTATTACGTTTGCGCCTGGAATTTGTGTTCATCGTCTATTGACCCCACGTAATTCTAAAGCCGGTGTATGTAAAGCTAGCGAAACAGCCGCCAGCGCGCTATGAGCGTAGCATGTAGTCATTTGTTACATGACAGGCATGTCATGATTTTCATATTTGGACATGTCATTTGCCTCAGTCACTTGTTCACTCACGTAATACCAAATTTCGTATACGTGAGGCTACAGAAACGGCCGCGAGCGCGCTGAGCGTAGCAAGTAATCATGTTTTACATGAAACGCATATCCTGATGATGTTTGTATAATGTTTGGACGTGTCATTTGCCTTCTTCGTCCATTCACGTCACGTAATACCAAATTAGGTATATGTGAACCTATAGCGAAATGGCCGTGGATGCATCATGAGCGTGGTATCTTGCCATGTTTTTACATGATACGAGTGTCATGGTTTTTATGTTTGAACCAGTCCTATACCTTCGTCATCCATTCACGTCAGGTAACAACAACTTTCGTATATGTGGAGCTAGCGAAACAACCGCGAGTGCACTATAATCGTAGCATGTAGTCATGATTTGCATGACACGCGTGTCATGATTTTCATGTTTAGATGTGTCATTTGCCTTCGTCGTCCGTTTGCTTCACGCAATACCGAATTTGGTATATATGGAGCTAGCGAAACGGCCACGAGCCCATCATGAGCGTGGAATGTAGTCATGTTCTTACATAACACGCATCTTATGATTATCATGTTTGCACCAGTCAGATACTTTTGTCGTCTATTCAGATCCCGTACTGCCAAGTTTCGTTCAAGTGAAGCTATGAAAACGACTGCAAGCGCACCATGAGCGTAGCATGCAGTCGATTTACAGGACATGCATGCCATGATTTCCACGTTGTGATCTGTCACTTTTGTTTGTCATGCAGTCATGTCATTCCATACCAGCATTGCAACATGTCATGCATGTGAACGGAACCACCGCAAGAGCAGCAAGACCTTTAAATGTATATCGTGCTATACATATTATTATTTCCGTGCTATGACTAATCACTTATGTTTATTAAACAGTCCCGTTATGCCATACGAATTTTAGTATTGATACCATGATCGAAACGGCCAGGAGAGCTAAAGGTCATAGGAGAATTGATAGATTGATAGATGATAGATAGATAGATAGATAGATAGATAGATAGATAGATAGATAGATAGATAGATAGATAGATAGATAGATAGATAGATAGATAGATAGATAGATAGATAGATAGATGATACGCTCAATGTCGCCGAAGTTCGCTCAAAACAAGTAAGGTAAATTATTTTATTCATTTTTTACTTAAACACACACATACACACATATGTAAAGAAACTGTTCCTACTCATTGGCAATGTTTCTGCAGTTTTATTTGTAGTCTTTCGAACACCTGTATTCATAGACTGGTAGTTATTGAGGAGCGTGTGTGCTGCTGCAACAAGTATGTTATTCAGCACAATATAAGGGTGACGACCATTGCAAGAGAAAACAAAATCTTTTCTTTCACAAACATCTCTTTGGACCGACAGGAGAAACGGCATTTCTCTTTTGGTCTGCCTCCTTTCGCAGTGGCGCGTAGTGGCTCCTATAGCTTAGGGCTTGAGAAAAATGTTAGTACTGCATCTACATTAAGCCGTGTATCCCCCGTGGGCACTTCCGCTGCACTAACGGCTCTTGGATCAGTAAATTTGGTAGTTGATTTTTTGATATGTGGGGTTTAAGGTCCCAAAACCACTATATGATTATGAGAGACGCCGTAGTGGAGGGCTCCGGAAATTTAGACCACCTGGGGTTCTTTAACATGCACCCAAATCTGAGCACACGGGCCTACAACATTTCCGCCTCCATCGGAAATGCAGCTGCCGCAGCCGGGATTCGAACCCGCGCCCTGCGGGTCAGCAGCCGAGTACCTTAGCCACTAGACCAGCGCGGCGGAGCAGTAAATTTGGTAGTGGTTGTTAAGTATTCTACCTTGAAGTAGAAGGAATCGTATAAGGCTAAAGTGCTCGCAAGACTGTCGCGAAATTATAATAACGAAATTAGGTGGTTATAACACCGCCTAGAAAATGTTATGCACAAAACCAATGCACTAAGCAATTCAATAGCACTCCTTTCATTTTTCAGAACCAAGTAAACAGACGCAATACAAGAAGTCCGCCACGCTAATTGCCAATAGCGAAATGTTTACCTACCCTCAATAAAAACACCTGTTCTGAAAACATACTGTCACTCTACTCTAATTCCAGGGCTTACGTTAACTCTAATTACTCTAATTCCAGGGCTTACGTTAACAAGCCCGAAACACATATGTCACCTGTATTTTAGAGCAAGAACGGAACGTGGTGGATATAGTGCCATTGGAACGGCTTAGAAATATTTATTATGTACACACGTACCTTCAGGTCACGAAGAAACCGAACATTGACGTCAGCTTCAGGAACGACAAGCTCCAATTTCGTTCTTTTATTGTCCTTAGGAAACGTGAATACTCGTGACTTCGGCCTTTGCCGCGACAGTTCGCCACGCGGCATCGCCCAACCTTTCAGATTTCCAGCCGTACAAATTGCGAATATTCAGTGCAGAAAGCGCACCACATATCCCGCTGCAGTTCACGGACACAGTAGAATAAGGTCTTCTCGAGTCGCCAACGAGCACACCAGCATGCCACGGAAACGTTCGTCAAGCTTGGAAATTCATAACTGACGAGCGACGAGAGCAAGGGTAGGCACGTCTGCGCAGTGAAGCACACCGATCTAAGCAGAGTGACGTCAGAGCCCGCTGCAGAAACAGTGAGCAGGCCTGAAATTATCTATGTGGCAATGGCCGGTGCCAGAAGCATTGCAAGACCACTTTAAGTGCAGAATGCTTTCAAGGCCTTCGCTCCCTGGGTCAGTGCATTAAGACGTAAGGTGCAGAAATACTTGTTTTTTATGGGGAAGGGGGGTGCGGGGAATTTAGTACAATATACTGAGAAGAGAGAATGTAAGATGGATTTTACCTTCGGGTCATCTTAGGCAAATACATAAAGAACTGTGTGATTTTTTGGGTATGAAAGCAAACCACAAGTTTCGCCATAACAAATCGTGTCAGATATGTAAATGAAACCGCAATAAAAATATACATGCACAAATTTGTAAACTTGAAAAAAAAAAACGCAGCTACCCATGTCGCGTTAGCAGTTCATTTTTCTACCCCGGAGTAACTCTGGGGCTTTTAACTTGTTCGCAAAAACGCCCTACACAGGCGTCATGTTGGGCAAGCAATCACGTTTACAGGTGAAAATATTGTGTGGCGAAAGCAGTAGATTTCGCACAGCCGTCACATAGTGTGAATTGTGCAACTATGGGTGAAATAAAGCTTCCGAGCTATTTCAGAGGGCGCAGTCGTAATTCTTCATCTTAATCAGCCACAGCCTCCGCAAAGTCTGCAGTTACATAGGTGCATGCACTACTTTACAGAATCGTAGTGGTTACCTTCATAGAGTTTCCGAAAGTTAAATAGAGGGGACTCTGGCGCTACGATCGTTCAGCGACCCTGCGAATGATGGGTAGTACCGGATTCGCCTAGTATTCGTACTTGCTGATGGTGAATCACACTTGTGGCTTCGTTTATTGCTGGGTTTCTGTTTGGTTTTGAAGAAAAGAACGAACCCTTTTTAACTTCGTGGCCCGATTTTAAATGGTAAGTCTAGAAGAATAAGGTTGTGAAGCGCAACCGCTCAACATTTCCTAATTTTGTTGTCGTGAGAAAACAGCTCTGAGCCACACGAACAAACACGGAGCCAGAAGTACGAAGACTAGACAAATCTGTGTACTACCCATCATTCCCCTGCTCGCTGAAGTGCCGTGCGTTGCAGCTCCCGTAGACACTAGCGCCAGAGTCCTCTCTAATGTATTACTAGGAAACTCTATATGGGTACCTCGTCATTTTGCTAGATGATGAATTATTGTGGAGTGAGTACTTCCCTTTTGTAAAATGACCATGTAAGTACCTTGCAAGTGTAGTGCCAGGAGTAGCCTTCAGGCAGTCTACAACGGAAGTGTAAAAACGGCTCGCTCTTCGAGCTCACACTGTCCCTGTACTGTTCGTTTTTCATACCTCTAGCTTAGCCACATTTTCATGCAGCAAACGCGAAATAGAAGTAACTACAGCTGAAAAGCTTGGCTTACAGTCTGCCGAATTTCCAGTTGCTTACCAATCATTACGGATATGTTCTTCCTTCTCTCTCTCTCACTTCTTAATTCTTTTTCTCTTCCTCAAGAAAATAGTTTAGTGTTACCTTGAAATCCCCCCACACCCTGACCTGGTTGTTTGGTTTAACTACGTCTATTAGTGGCTTCACCCATTAACTCTGCTGAACAGGTACCAGCCCTCCGGTTTTCGCGGGGCTCTGCAGTTGTGAAGACACTTCTTTAACCGTAAATAGTACCGACCACGCTTTACAAAAAAAATGGGTGGGTGTGCAGTTCTCTTCATTCTATCATTTTATGGCCCTGTCCTTGATTACACCTAAGGTAGGCTAAAAAATCTTAGCATAGTTTTCAAGCAATGCCACTTTGTCCAAGCAAACCCCATGCCCACTAGCCCAGTATAACTTCAGTGTCGACAGCCAGTCTTTGCCACGCCGCGGTGGTCTAGTGGCTAATGTACTCGGCTGCTGACCCACATGTCGTGGGATCGAATCCTGTCTGCGGCGGCTGTATTTTCGATGAAGGCAAAAACGCTGTAGGCCCGTGTGCTCACATTTTCGTGCACGTTAAAGAACCCCAGGTGGTCAAAATTTTGGGAGCCCTCCCCTACGGCATCTCTCGTAATGATGTGGTGGTTTTGGGGCGTTCAACCCCCCACATCCATCGAATAGCCAATCTCGTCCCAACAGCTTGATGTTAGTACTCTCGTTTGTTTTCGCAACAATTAGCGAACGTTGCTTGGGCTGACAATTGTGCTCTATGAAAATGTTTAGCTTCCCTTACACCGTAAGCGGAGTGCCTCCTTAGCTTTCTAGGTTAAATCTGCATGGCTTGATGGGGAGGCTGGGTCAGTATTTCTTGTACAGTTACTCTCGTACAATGAACGCAGTCCTTTTTTTTTGTCATGCATCTAGCTTAGCCGCTTTTTCATGAAGGAAACGCAGCAATAGCGGTAAATACCGCTGAAGGGCTTGGCTTATAGACCACGGAGTTTTCAGTTACCAGTCATCAGGCATATCCCCTTCATTCTCTCTCTCTCTTCTTAAGTCTTTTTTTTTTAAGAAGATTGGCTATTCGTTTTGCACAGCTTGCTGCCCCGCCGCGGTGGTCTAGTGGCTAAGGTACTCGGCTGCTGACCCGCAGGGCGCGGGTTCGAATCCCGGCTGCGGCGGCTGCATTTCCGATGGAGGCGGAAATGTTGTAGGCCCGTGTGCTCAGATTTGGGTGCACGTTAAAGAACCCCAGGTGGTCGAAATTTCCGGAGCCCTCCACTACGGCGTCTCTTATAATCATATAGTGGTTTTGGGACGTTAAACCCAACATATCAATCAATGCACAGCTTGCTCTTCACTCCACCAGGCGGTGGTAAATCCGCTGCATCACACAACCGTTACGAACATAACACTCGCCTCCCAATTGTGAAGTGGCCAGCGTTCAGATAAACGCGTCCGTGCACGGGGACCTCGAACAGGCGCACAAGGCTGTGTAGAGGCCAGCCAGGAGGAAGACAAGTTGGGGAGAGCGGCAAGAAGAGAAGGGGCGGTGCCTGCACAGGCATAGCAGACCGCTGGTCTGGAACACGCAACGATGCAGGCATTCGGGCTTATCTCCGAGACACCTGCGTGGTTATAAACGCGCATGGCTCGATGGGCCGGAGGCACTCGCGTATGCGTGCGTGCGTGCTTGCATGCCCCGCTTTCCACGCGCTCGCTACCAGACGCGATCATCTTCCGAGTCAAGGATGTTGGGCAGATATAAGCGGCAGACACTCCTTTCGTGTTCACGATTCCGCTTTATTGTGCCTTTTTTATTTAATTACTTTCGTTCACGCCTCTCCCTTTCTTCGTTCTCCTTCTTTCAGTTCATATAGTGTCTTCCTTGCGCGCAATCGGAGCCTCCCGTAACAGCTTTTGCACATTCTCTGGAAGGCGGCAGGTGAAACAAAGCGCTGGTATCTTTCTTCTTTCTTTCTGTTTGGTTCTTTTTGTTTGAATGTTTGCGACGTTTTAGTTAACTCTTCTTTTGTGGACTATCGGGGCCGTCCGTGTCGGCAGAGGAAGGATCACTCGAAGCCACGTGTAAGTTGAAAGATGGAGTGGTTCCAGCACGAGGAAATCACCTGTTCAAAAACCGGAAATGATCGAAAAAAATAAAAATAAAAAAAGAAACAGAAGAGCAGGTAGAAATTGCGCCGCAGAATAAATGCTATAGCGGATGCAACAGTAACGGTAGCACTGTTATTCGCATGCAGGAGTTATACTATATCGCGAACAAACCTTTTCTAATCTAATCATCTATGACGTATGGCTGAATCTCGTGTAGCCACAGTATTTAACTAAGTGTTTTCGTTATTTAAAGGTACAACTGTAGGTACGTGGGGTATTAACAATATCATAATTGTTCGGGTTTTTACTTCCCAGAACCACGATATGATTATCAGAGACGCCGTAGTGGAGAGCTTCGAAAATTCGGGCAACTTTGAAGCACGCACAATAATCTAAGCACATGGGCCTATAACATTTTGCCTCTGTTCAAATGCGGCCGTCGCGTCCCGAATTCGATCCCGTGGGCTTCGATTCAGCTGTACAGGTGGGCCGGCGGCGCTCGTGCTTCAATGTTTTCTTTCTTTGTGTGCTATTCTCAGACATGGAAAGTAAAACAAATAGTCCATCAGAACATGTTGGTCAGTCAAAACAAACTTAACACAATCAGCACCAATTAGCGCCACGTATTAAAAATTATCTAAGGTCTTCATCATGAACTTCATCTTGAACTTCCTAATGTTAACTTCACGACACTCAATCACGGGATTTCGTTATTTCGATGAGTATTTTCAAGATTTTTAATTGGTTCATGCGCATGAATATGGAATAATATGCCTTCTCTTTAGCGAAAACTATTACTTTCCTGCCATATGCAGTTTTTTTTCTTCCTTAATTTTCCTCGTTCGCTACACTTTCCCCCTATTGCATTGTTTCAAGGTTGAGATCATTCTTTCAGCGTGAAAAACTAAACCAACCGCACTTACCTAATAACATTTTAACGGCAGTATCCGCATTTTTTTACGCTGCTGGTCCAATAGGGGTGATTATGCCCTCTGAGGTATTACGGGACTCAAATATTACGAAACTAAATGGGTGATGTAAGATGAGGTCATAGCTCTAGTTCACTTCAGGCGCAACAGAAAATGGCGCTTCATAAGAATTTTCTCGATACCAATTCGCGCGGATGCCCTTCCCTTTCGGATAAAACTGCACACTGACATAAAAGATACGTGTCAGCATTACGCAGATATTGGTATAGTAGGTTAGAACAATGAAGAACAAAGGGCTTATTCAGTTAACTCCTTCGATTTGGTCTTTATTTATTATCGCTCAGTGGCTATGTCAATCTTCTGTCGCGCTCGATGCCATTGGGTTCGAACCCCAGCATGGCGATGGACACATTCCACGTGCGCGGTACAAAGCGAAAACTACTCGCGTCAAAAAATCTACACGTGGACTGCCACTTGCTCAGGACCGTAAACCTTTTGCGAATGCTCGGGCCTCAAGACCACTTTCAATTCACTGATCTCGGGTTCAAAAGGAGAAGTTCACCCTCGCAGCTTACACTGGACGGAATGAGCGACAGCGGCTCTGTCATTTCAACGCTGACAAGAATCGTACGGACAAGAGTATACTCCTGTATTATTCTTGTATACAAGAAGCCGGTGTCATGCACCAGGTCGGCGCGGTGCAGACAAGCGACCTGCGTATAGTCGAAGGGTGGCTGACTCAGCCGGACTGACCCTCAGTTTCCTTCGCTCGAGTCCGCTGCCTGAATGGGAGTGACGAAGACGGAGAGGCTGTGGAGAGGGAGGCTTTTCGCGGAGGGCAGTGTTTCAAGCGGCACACGCGTTCCGGTAAATGTGCGGCGCAAGCAGACATACGGCGCTGTGCAAAGAAGGATAACAAACAACGAAGAAAACAAAAAAGAGCAGGGCGGGCACGCTTGACCCCTCTGGCAGCAGACTGGGCGCAGCGGGACAAGAGCTATCTACGCCGCGTCGGCCGGACAGAAGGCGGCAGAGACAACGGACGACGCGTGGCTGCCACGAGCCAGGCGTACGAGGCTCCTTGTTCTTGTTCCTGCCGCGCGACAGCGGGTAGTGCTGCCCGTTGCCTCCCTCTCGTGCCCTCCTTGTTTTATTGTCCTACGCTGCTGCCTTTATTTTGGCCAAATGACTTCTATGTTTTTTTTTCTTGCGCTGTTGTGTCACTCTCGTGTGGACGCAGGTGGCCGGATTGCGCGGCGGGGAGTTTTCCTTCTGCTGCCTCTCTCGTCGGTTTGATCTGCTGAGAGATGGCGCGCCGGATGACACCGCCAGACAGTCGCTCCAGCTCGACAACAACCGGAGGAGAGCGACGGCGCCACTCAGTGGCTTTCAGCCCGTTTGCTGCGTGCCCGGTTCTTTTTTTGTGTCTCATTAGTTTTCTTTTTCATCCTTCATTCCCTGTTCTTTTTGGGGCTCGTTATCGACTCAGTCAGAGATCACGAAAGAATTGACGAATTCGAGGGTCAACGACACGATCAGCGGCACCAATGATACGTAGACAATCACAATGTAGGTGTACCAGTGTACTTGTGCGGCTCTCGTCTAGGTATTCACGACGTGACAGGCGCACGTGTCGTTGGTTCTGCCTGCCACTTTTGACCTTAGGCCTTTCTGGTTTTGGTGGAAAGAAATGAACCGTATACATCTTTTTTTTTTACCGAGGACCACACTGTAGTCCTTTGACTTTCTGGTTCTCGCCTGAATAGCATCTGTAATGTTTTCTGTACGCCCCGCCACAGTGGTCTAGTGGCTAAGGTACTCGGCTGCTGACCCGCAGGTCACGGGATTGAATCCCGGCTGCGGCGGCTGCATTTCGGGTGAAGGCGGAAGTATTGTAGGCCCGTGTTCTCAGATTTGGGTGCACGTTAAAAAACCCCAGGTGGTCGAAATTTCTGGAGCCCTCCACTACGGCGTCTCTCATAATCATATGATGGTTTTGGGTCGTTAAACCCCACATATCAATCAATATTTGTTTGTATCTTGAACTTGCATAATTCAGTTAAAACTGACGGTGAGGCGTAAAAATCTGTCTATGCGCATTGTAACGCACACGGGCAGTTGACGCCCTAGATTATTCCTAAACCCAGTTAAAAAAGTCATTGTCTGATACCGCTTAGTTTAGCTGAAGTTTCTCACAACAGCTGACGCCCATACACCTAATTGGGTCCATTGGTAGTCCACGTGGATGAAGGTGGCTTTTCACACAGCTTAAAAAAATTTTGGCCTAGTCACGTCCCGTCGAGTTTGCTCGCGTCTATTGCGGACTTAATAAACTTGTCAAACTCACTCATTCACTCTAGCTGCCAATTTGTTCTTCCTGATTGCAGAGCCCATATATCCGGGACTTCTCCGATAACACTAAGCGATAAACACTAAAACCTGAACGTGACGCAAACAAATTACAAGTTTTTACCATGTAAATCTCCTATACGAAGCACACAAAGGATTCTGCCCCCTATATTGTAAATTTTGTGCAACACTACGACATCGTATGGACTACAGCTTTGGCAGTGGAGCTTGTTTAAGGAACACCTGGTTTCCAGAAGATAGTATTTGAGAGCCTGTATTGAGAAAATGCGTTGACGACGTCTTCAGCATTGTTCGTGGGCGAAACGTCTGGTGGAAATAAAATAAAGAGCCGGAATTGAACGCAGGTATTCTGCGTTGTAGTCGAGCCTTCTACCAGAGCCATACCAGTGCTTCGAACTCCTCCAGAAAAATGCCTTGCAGTTGTCGTGTCTGGATATAAGTCAGGCTAACAGATGTAATATTGCATGGCAGAACCGCATAGAATCGCACCAGGAGTCACACCGTGGGCATCGCATGATTACCCGGCAGTGTAAAGTTTATCAATCCTATTACCCCGTTACAAAACACTAATCCATAAATCACCAGCTATAGTATACAGCATGAAAGATGTATGCATCTACGTAGGCGTGCCTATATGCCTTCCAGGCACGCAGTAAGTTCTTGTTATTTGCAGCTGTAATTGCAACTGTACCAAAATCGTGCACACAAGAAAAAAAATCACGTCATCTCCCGCTAAAGGGACCCATGTGTAGATGCGAATCAGCGGGCGCTAACGTTTACACTGGCGGTGGCGCTGACGCCGGCGCTCATCGCAGCAGGGCCCTGGAGAGAAACGTGGGGAGGCACGAAGAACGGAGTGACCAACCGGCGTTTCCTACTGGAACACGCCAATTGATGTTAATGGACAATGAGACACAGAAGACTCCGATTGGACACAGAGACCAGCAGTCCACTTTTAATTAACGCGCACGCTGAAAATTTTTATTGTTCAACAGCGCACAGGAGAAACCTTCCAACGACACTATCTTGAGGTAAGGATCCAGTGCCTATATATACTGGATGACCAGTAAACAGTTGTGCAACGCAAGCAGTCGGTTTTTTTCAATCAAGAAACTAGCTAGCCGACGCTGCCTGCGTCAGCGTGGAAGGTAAGAGAGGGGGAGCGTAGGAGAAGAAAGAGAGGGGTAGTGGACGTGCATGCGCAATGGGGTCTTAAATGCCACTGGAAGAGATGCCTTGTGCCGAGAGAGGGGTGAGCGGGCAGAGGCTGTCTGCGTCGGCGTTGCAAGGCAAGAGAGGAGCATTGTACGAGATGGAGAGGGGCGCGCATGCACTGTAAGGGTGGTCACGCCGCACACTGAATTGAGCTCGACCATGAGACGCTTCGCATTTAAAAGAACGAGAAACGCATTCCTTCTCCTCCCTCTGATCACACACAATGGAGAAACCATTAAAGAATGCCCTAAGCAGCTCTGACTAACAGAGTGGTATAAGCAGCTCTGACTAATATGCGACAGCAACAACAATAATTAAAAAAACAGGAAGAAAGAAACGAAGATCTATAGAGAGACCTCACCTTCACATGAAAAGGTATAATAAACAGGGCAGCACATGCTGTGTTAAGCATCGCCTTCTACCTGCTACTGCTCTTGCTGCATACTTCATTCCCCTTGGTTGGGTGTATATTCCTCCGCTGAAGCAGATGGCCGGTGAAGATGCCTTACGCGTGCCATTTCTACTGTGAGCTCTAACATAGAACGTTGATATAACATAGAGACTTCCAGTATCCACTGCGCTTTCCGAGAGGGAGGACATAAATCAGAAGTCACTGCGTAATGCATAGAAACTGCACACTATATATAGTTCAACCTGCGGCACACAGTTTCTCACGTTTGATCCAAGTCTAATCAGACAGCTCGGTCTACTAAGCATGACAATGAAAGCGTTCTTATATTCTGCCTGAAATTCGAACACCTCGGTCACTTCTAGCATGAATCCACGACAGGTCTAGGTAGACCCGCGTTGGTAGTTTAGCAAGCTAAAGTGTTGCGCAGCTAAGCTCGAGTTCAAGGAGTTCGAGCCCCAGCCATGGTCGTGGCATTTATATGAGGTCAAAGTGTATTAACACCCGTGTACTTTAGGCGTACGTTAAAGAACACCGGGGGTCATAAACCGCGATATGATTATGAGGCTAGCCGAAGTGGAGGGCTGGAGAAATTTCAACCATCGGGTGTCTATTAGCGTATACAATGACATCGCACAGTGTACATAGGCTCCTAGCATTTCACCTCCATCAAAATACGACACTCGCGGCCGATATCGAACTGGCGACCTTCGAGACAGCAGCCGAGCAGCGTAACCACTACACCAGCGTAGGTGACACCCCGAGTGGCTGAAATTAATCCGTAGGCATGCATGATCTTACTATGGTTTTGGCTCGTAAAACCACAGAAGTTATTATTGAACACATTTAGCTGAGCGTTTACGAGACTGTCCGGTCAGACCGCCGTATTGTAGTGATTTACAATAAACCACATAAAAGGAACTGTAGTGCATGTGTGCACAATGATCGTACATGCGGAGGAACGTAGAACGCATCTGCCACTCCACTGCGAAACGTGCGTCCACTTGGTATCACCGTATTTTTTGCAGCCAAGCTGACCGCGTCACGGAAAGGCGCGCTCGCCAAAAACGCGAAATAAACGCAGTGTCCTGTATACTGTCCCGAAACGACATCGTCATGAGGCTGACCATATAAGCGATGTTCAGCCAGCATTATCTATTATTATGCTAACGGCTATGGATACTGCCTATCACCTGCCAGTATGCACGGTGTCTTTTCGGTTACAGATATTTGTACTACGTGAATTCGCAGCGTTTATAATTACCATGGTTGTATATTTAATTTAGGCCTAAATTAGGTAATAAAAATGCATCTTCGTGCCTAGTCTGAACCGACAGTATACTGAGGACCACAAAGGCATGCCTTTGTCATTAGTATCATGACCTGCACAAAATGTTTATTTTCACTACAATACATAATTCTACTCGTTTTATATTTTTTTCTCTATGTTTGGTGGCAGTGGTTATTACGCGCTCTTCACGTGTATGAGGCAACCTTTATTGATAGAACCTAAATAAACGAATTTGGTACCAAAATAATAATAAGCAATATAAAGAGAGGAAAGAAGTAAGTGCAAGATAAACCACGATGCATTAGTGGAATTTGTCGGGGACCCATGAAGCATTAATATTTATTCACACGTTTATTAATTTTCACTGCGAACTACTTGATTTTGGAGGGGGGGGGAGGGTTGAATATTGGAAGGTCAAAGTTCGTTCAGATTATTTCTTCTGTGCACGGTCAATCAAGCAAGGCATCCCCAGGCGTTGTTTATAATTGATCAGGCTAATACTTTTTAAGCAGACTAAAGCATCGTACCACATCGAATCTATTGTCAGAAAAATGAAGACATCGAGTTCTAAGCAAGCCTATTCAAGAAGCACTCAGTATTATAGATATTATGTTTAAAACAATAAAATAATCCAGATCGAAGAGACATTTTTGGGCTATGTCGTTGGAAATGCCAACGCGAAGTTTGAAGCCAACGTATCTAAAAGACATGCATATTTTATTTTCGCTTTCTTTATTTATACAAGTACCCGCTGCGCTACGAAGTCATTGGTGCGGGAGGGGGGGGGGGGGGTTCTCGAGAAAAATTACTCACAACACAGAACGTGTGTTGACACTCATACAAAGATGAATATAATAGCTAATTACAATGCGGTGGATACAGCATTTAATCCTTACATTCATAAAATAATACAGACAGAAATCATAGATATTTAGGAAAACGAAAAGAACGGGCAAACCCAATGTTATCTGAAGGATAGCGAAACCTAAAATTACCGTTAGTATAACAGGTATAAGGCGAAGCACAGAAAAAGAAAGACCTGACCGAGTAATGTCGTGGTTAACCTCACCAATAAGCAAACTGAATTCCGAGAAAATGATATGTTATGCAATGGAAAAGCCGCAAGCAAGAAGGGTGGCCAGTCCTAGTTTAAACGTCCTCATATACTTAGATGAGAAGGAAATTACACGTTGGAGAGGCACCACGGCGACATCACCAAATGATTTCGAGACTTGACGGTTCCGTGACGCCGTAGGCGACCGCTTAACGGAGTCGTAGTGCCTTTAACGCCCCCGGCCGAGGTCACGCGTGGCGCGGCGACCCCTCCCTGGCAGCCATCCACGCGTTTCGCGCACATGCGACGTCCTCAAGGCTATGCCGCGTCCACCAGCTGCGCCCCCGGAATCCCCTCCTGTCTTTGCAGCCGGTGGCCGTCGCATATGAGCGGCCAAGTTGAAGAGGGGGTAAGAGGAGAGGATGCCGCGTCTGTATTCGCACATTATTCAAGAGTGTCCGGTCTGCGCCACGGGTTTGTTCCGGCCTGCGATAGCGGCAGGACAGTGAGTGTACTAGGAAGCGAGGGGGGTCGTAACGTTGGAGAGTATCACTTTAATGTATGCAATCAGCTGCGCCCGCTGTCTTTGATACACCACGCGCAGCCGGCTTGATGCCTTCCCGAGGCCGGCTCTTCCTCTCTCGCTCCATCTAAACAGTGCCCATGTGCTGGGGAATAACGGACGCTTGCGTGCGGGCGCGTGTACGAGGCATGCATCGCAACGTTGCGATGTGCACTCTGTACGCACGCTGCTTTATTTGATGTGATGCGCTTGTATGCACGCGGGGCGCGCGTGTTCGTTTTGCCGCACAATGGCAGGTCGGAAACGACAGTTATCTCGAAACACTTTACGCACTGTGAGGGGACCACGAGAGCTGGACGGATGATGCAGTGAAAAACTGGAACTATTAAAAAAAATGAAATTATGTGTACCCACTTTCCTGCGTGCGCCGTGTTTTTAAACAGAACGCGTGTGTGGCATTTAGCGGCCATTCGTGCACGTGTCAGACAGGTGCCGAGAACGGACTCTTTTTGATGGCGCAGGAAAAGACGTGCTTTGTGCTTCATGTACGTCTCTTTAAAACTCTTATTTGAATTCTGTTGCCTCATAGCGCCGTATTGTTGCTGTTTTTGTTGTTGTCTTGGATACCCACGCTTCCGTCTTGAACAGTGCTTTTCTAAAACAATCGAATCCCCTATGCATGCGATGATTGTTTCGTTTGATGAGATCACCAATAAGACACTTTATATGAGCTTCCAAGGCTGTTTACGTTGGAAAGAAGAGCCCTAATGCACACTCTAAGGGCTTACCGAATATTTTCAGCCTCTTATGCTGCAACGCGAGCTTCACACTTCCGCCTGTGCTGTCAGCACATCTCGCGCAATTAAAATGCTTAAATAGTCACTTAAATAGTCACTTACCTGAAGTCTCTTAAAATTCTCTTAAATAGTCACTTATCTGAAGACAGTTTAGCTTTCCCAAAGATCATATGACATTTCTACTGGCAGTGCTTTTAGCAAATCAGCAACTCCCGTGCGCTTGCATGGTTGAACCGCATCCCTCAGCGGAACGTAACCACGTGCCACTGACAGCTCTGGAGACGGCTCTCGAAGATCACTCGCTCGCTGGATTCCGTGCCGACCGGTTGTACCCTCGCGATCTCCGACGAAAGTGCAGCTCTGGCCGACAGGGTTAGTCCTATGCCACCTCCTGCCGCCGGTCCCCTACGACGATGACAGCACAGCTCTGGCCGACTGAATTAGCCCTACGCCATCTCCTGTCGCCGACAAGAGCTCTCGCCAGTGATGCTCCGTCCTCGGACTCCTATACCTTTATTTCTATACTTTTTATCCCTCCTTACCCTCATCCCTTGTGAGCTATTGTTGAGGTGTCGCACCAGATGCAGACAGTTACGGGGCTCACTCTTCTCAGTTTCGATTTTATAACCACAATCTCTCTCTCGAAAATGTGGAAGCGGCTCCACTTTGTCGCTGAGTACGGCGATGGATGTCACATGTTCTTTTGGTGCCTTCATTGATGGCGTGCGGAGCACCACAGAAGCTGGCGCCAGTGCCTGTTCTCGCAAAGGCTAAAGTGGTGTCTGCTCCTCTAGCTCCTTTGGCTGCGAAGTAGTTAGCGAGTTTGGGTCCTCGGACACGAATCTAACCCCGCGGTCTCCATCGGTGTCTGTCGCGGCGCGTTCCGCGCTGCTTGCCGTGAATCAGTTGCAAAATACAGCTGAACCATCCGGTGGTGACTTCTCAGGAGCACGACGTCCAAGGATAGGAATGTGGGTGGAAAGCACAGTGACAGCGTCGTGACTGTTCCTTGACGTCGGTCACCGAGGGAGGGCAGGCTCTTAAGGGCTGGGGCTGCACTGTCGAAGTTGTGCGTCTCTAAGCTCCTATGAGTCGCACACACTCGTTCGGTCGGTAAGAGGCTGCTAGCGTGTGACAGTGGCCGAAAAAGAGTAATTAACTGGGCACACAATTTCGCCCATGATTGTTTTTTAACTCCTTCTATAGCCGTGCCATGTCTTGGCAGCACCACGAAGGCTGTCGATAGCAACTACCCGTTTCCAATATTCCGGTCGGGCATGGAGGGTGCTGAGTGAATCGACGGTCTCGAGCGACCCAAAGACGTCCTGAATGCCACGGAACAATGGCAAATCGCATGGTGCCGGCGATCACGGGACGGTGGCTGAAAATCCATAGTGGGGCGTGCCAAGCAACCTAGTTGTTCCCATAGCTCAGTGAGTGAACGCCGGAGTGCACGGTGGTTCTCAGGTGAGCTGGCCTCAAGGTTTTTTGAGGCGGCAGTAATAAACAAGGGATTGCTTGCCCACAATGCTGGTACGGCAGCTGGAGGCAGCTTGGAGTTCGACTATATCAAGGTGTCAGTTGTGCCGCGGAGTTGCGAGAGTGTACGCCGCAGCTCCTCGGCGCTGTCGGGTGCTCCGAACGGAAAGCCGAAACCGGCATCTTCGGAGGGTAGAGCGACCTCTTTACTCACGCTGCCACAACCCATATCCAAGGGCGCGTGGAAGGCGTCCGTGAGAGGCTGATGGTATATGATCGAAACCAGTTCATGTAATCCACGCAGATTCGAGCGTTAGCTGTGGTCCCAGACGAGAGCAGCCAGGTCGGTGACTTGATGCCCTGGCATGAACTGGTGTCACGGCACCGACGAAGAAAAGTGGAGCCGCCGAGGAGGCCTGGACGCCCTCCGTGGATGGCGTTCGCAGCGCCGGGTGGTTTTGACGGGACGAGGAAGCATAGACGCCGTCCCTGGACTGTGCTTGGTGCTGTGTTTGGTCGGCGTATTTATATATATATATATATATATATATATATATATATATATATATTCCTTTGTGACCTCCATCATACCTCAATTTACATTACAACCGAACACGATCCAGCTCACGGTTGTCTTTTATTCACAGTGTAATAACCGAGCATTCGACAGAACCCACCAAAGGACGATTTTTTAAAGCATTGCCGTAAAACCAATTGTACCTGGGCGCTTCAGCTTTAGCACCGAATATACACTGCCTCTGGCGCCAATCCACGTTGTGTTAGAACCTTCTACAGAATGGGACAGGCCGACTAGAGTGGACCCGTTTTATGAATAGGGCCATACTGAACAGCAATGGTGGAAGACCGACCACCCACCCCGCGCGTGCACCAAGTCTGGGTGCATCCAAACATGTATCTCATAAAAGGAGGCATATGGTTTTATTTGTGCAACGAAAGCAATGTTTCTGATTGTGCATGTTCTTTTGGATAATGATGATCTTCAGACATGCCGTTTGTCCTTTTACTGCGTATAGTAACATAGAAAACAAAATCGGCAGCTGGATCGTTTGCAGATGTACATAAAATGGTGTTCCACATATAAGCAGCATTGAAACCCAGTATAAACCCAGGCATAAGCCAAAGCAGAGCTAGCCAGCGACATGATCGCTTATTTAAATGTATAAGCTAGCTGTGTAATTCTAGAACTGATTGGTTCTGATTGAAGCCTCGTTGACCGGAGAAACGAACGAACACCAAAGCACACGCCATTTTCCGTCTTCTTGTGCGCCCAATCAACCTTTCAGGCGTGGCCTGTGCGGGTCAGTCACGCAAACGCAAAATGCACTGAAAAATTTTCTGCAGCAGGTAAAGAAGAACCAGCACAAGCACCTTATATGAACGTCGTTAATGTTTGTTATACCGAACGACTTGCAGTTTAAAGAGTCGTATGATAAGTAATGTCTTTTTTTTCCTACCTGCGTGCGCTCTCAGAACACTTTTTTTGCAAGCACGAGTAATACGAAACTACCGGCGAAATTTTACAAATGATTGAAGTCTACGTTTTTCTTACAGAGGCTGCGTCTGAGAGCAAAAAACGCCTGAAGACCATTTCCTATGAGCTGAAAAGAACATGATAGTATACGATATACCTTTGCTCGACGTTATCGTTTTTTCACTGAGCTGAAGAGTCCGAAAAAAAAAAGGCTTTACGAAGAAACGTCGTGAAAGAAGGCAGCTTTATGGGAGAGACATAAGGAGAAGTCGGCCTTTCTTTTCCGGAATCTCTGAGCCGTGAATCGACAGTTCATTAAAGGCCAGAAACCTCCCGTTGGCGAAATCGTTTTCATTACATTTCTTTCTTTCTTTCTTTCTTTCTCTCTTTCTTTCTTTTTTCTTTATTTCTTTATTTCCTTCTTTCTTTCTTTCTTTCTTTGAAATTCGTGCGCCTTTCATTCTGCATCCCTTGATACGTATGGTCGGATGTATTCGCAGCAGCGTGAGAATAAAAAGAGAATACATATCTCGTGTCAGGGGAGCACAGGGCAAGAACGATACCTTAAACAAGAACGGTGGTGCGCATAAAGGGTGCCTCCATCCTAATTGATGCCCTGGGAGCGAGGATAAAACCGAGTGGAAGAAAATAGTTTAGCGAGTGTCTGCGTGGAGCTGCACTACAGTGCTCTTTGTGAGCGCATAGCGGAATTCTCAGATGCGTTCAGGGTGCAAGGCACCGAGCTAAACCGCCTCTACAAACTGTTTACTGTTAATCAAGCTAGAACTTCACTTTCTCATCTGTTTTTACTTTTAACATGAATGAATGGAACAGAGTAAGACAGATACGATAAGGAAAGACTTGGAACATATACATTCTAGCACAGTGTTCGGAGTAACAACGATAATGCGTTTAACCTATATGCACAAATCTACTAAAAGGACAGTTACGGTTTACATGATGACACCACTATAAGTATAATCAATTGCTGCTTTCAATTATAAAAAATTGTTACCCATTCATTTACTTTTTCAATTAATTTTCACGCTTCGATCGCCAAGGCCTTACTGCAGTATAATGACTATATATATAGGCTGTCAAAGTGCCACAGACAGGAGTTGTGGATGCGATAAATGGAATTGAATTGAGTTCAAAGATTCAACCATATGTTTTCCAGCTCACGGGATATTAGGGTTACAGAAAGCATATTTAAAATGACAATTGAACTAACAACCAAATGACAACGTCACTTTCAACATCACTTTACGCCTGCCCGGGCCTAGCAGGGCAATATACGCATTTTAGTCATGCAAAAGTTAAACTCCTGACCGGTTCCTCGTGGGTTACGGTGTTCTGCTGAACGGCAGGTCACAGTAACCCCTGAGCTGCCAAGCCCGAAGCCAGCACAAATAACACGGCCGCCATTACACACATAATATGCAGATTAGCGCAGATACGAATAAATACAGGCAAACAAGCAGCGCAGCTTTTTTGTTGTTGTAAGTGGAGTGCTGCCAACATCGTGTATGGCACACACACAAAAAAACACACAGACTAATCAGTAGTAAAAACCGCAAGAAAACATTTCTTTGTTTAGTGTTGATAGCTTTAAAAAATAACGACGTGACGATGCTTAGTATAAGGTAACTATTATTTCGCAAGGTTAACCAGAACGACACAATTACCTGCACGCAAATTCTCTGTCCTGTTCATCCATCGGTTACAGTTCGCGCGTGGCAAGCCCAGTCGGACGCCTTCCGCTTGGAACATCCCGTTGCCCGGCAACGCGCGCCTGCAGGCTGGGCTCACGTCGACTCGGTTTCGCGAGCACGCGTGCGCACCGACGATCTCTCACGAGTGGGTTGGCTCGGCGATAGCGAAACGCCGATACACAATAAAAAATAAATGAGGCAACACGTAGGCTTGCTTACGCGGCCGTGGTGTTTCGACGGCGTCGACGCTGCTCGAGGGCTCAGGTGAAGCGGTCTCCGGCGCTTCTGTAAAAGCTTTCCACTTACGGGCTCCCGGCTGCTTTCCGCGCGCGCTCAGGCTCGAGCTTGGCTCGCAAGAGCGCTTCCGCGCGGCTGACTGTACTCTAGAGACGCCGCACCATGCAGGTACACCCTGCAGTACTAAATGCTAGATAGGCTTTCGCCCAGCGTTTCATGCTTTGCTTTGCCGTTAGATATCTCCTCGCTCCGTGAGGGGTGGCGTTCATAAGCAGCAAGCACGTATGTATGTATGTATGTATGTATGTATGTATGTATGTATGTATGTATGTATGTATGTATGTATGTATGTATGTATGTATGTATGTATGTATGTATGTATGTATGTATGTATGTATGTATGTATGTATGCATGCATGCATGCATGCATGTATGTATGTATGTATGTATGTATGTATGTATGTAGACATGCATGTATGTATGTATGTAGACATGCATGTATGTTTGTATGTATGTATGTATGTATGTATGTATGTATGTATGTATGTATGTATGTATGTATGTATGTATGCATGCATGTATGTATGTATGTATGTATGTATGTATGTATGTATGTATGTATGTATGTATGTAGACATGTATGTATGTATGTATGTATGCATGTATGTATGTATGTATGTATGTATGTATGTATGTATGTATGTATGTATGTATGTTTGTATGTACGTATGCATGTATGTATGTTTGTATGTATGTTTGTATGTATGTATGCATGCGTGCATGTATGTATGTATGTATGTATGTATGTATGTATGTATGTATGTATGTATGTATGTATGTATGCATGTATGTATGTATGTATGTATGTATGTATGTATGCATGCATGCATGCATGTATGTATGTATGTATGTATGTATGTAGACATGCATGTATGTTTGTTGTATGTATGTATGTATGTATGTATGTATGTATGTATGTATGTATGTATGTATGTATGTATGTATGTATGTATGTATGTATGTATGTATGTATGTATGTATGTATGTATGTAGTATGTATGTATGTATTTGTTTGTATGTACGTATGCATGTATGTATGTTTGTATGTATGTTTGTATGTATGTATGCATGTATGTATGTATGTATGTATGTATGTATGTATGTATGTATGTATGTATGTATGTATGTAATGTATGTATGTATGTATGTATGTATGTATGTATGTATGTATGTATGTATGTATGTATGTATGTATGTATGCATGCATGCATGTATGTATGTATGTATGTAGACATGTATGTATGTATGTATGTATGTATGTATGTATGTATGTATGTATGTATGTATGTATGTATGTATGTATGCATGCATGCATGTATGTATGTATGTATGTATGTATGTATGTATGTATGTATGTATGTAGACATGCATGTATGTATGTATGTATGTAGACATGCATGTATGTTTGTTTGTTTGTATGTATGTATGTATGTATGTATGTATACATGCATGTATGTATGTATGTATGTATGTATGTATGTATGTATGTATGTATGTATATATGCATGTATGTATGTATGTAGACATGTATGTATGAATGTATGTTTGTATGTAGGCATGTATGTATGTATGTATGTATGTAGACATGTATGTATGAATGTATGTTTGTATGTAGGCATGTATGTATGTATGTATGTATGTATGTATGTATGTATCACGCCAAGTCTCGGATCTACTTTTCAAATATGCCCTAATGTTGGTGAAACGTCAATTGTGTTTACAATGCTGGCTATTCAATTTAATTACCGTTACATATATACTCATTGCATATGTAACATCGCATATTACATTACTTTGACACAGCCGTCCTGTTGGTTTATTGTGAATCGTAGTTAAGCGGCATCCGTTGTAGTTGATTTATGTAGCAGTGTACTGTCTTTCATCCTCACTAGCACCAGCGCTTCTTACCACTTCTGGTGTTTAATATTCATGTTAGTGTCGGAATCACGACGCAAATGTAAACAGCTGGTTATATAAAACACATGCGGCTGTTTAACGTGTGTCTGTATTTGTACGTATCTTTAGCGCCACATCGTAACGCTTCGCTCAGTAAAAAATTACAACACAGTTACCTTCCATCCGCATGCTTCGCATAACATAGATTCCCCGTGAAATATGTTTTCTTTTTTTTCTGTGCTCCCTTCCGACGCCCCTCGGGACATGGACGAGGGATGTAAAACTTCATTGTGCATTTCTGTATACAGGGTGTTTCAGCTAAAATGTACCGAGCAATAAAAATTCAAAATGAATGATACGCATCTCCAGCTAGCGCAGTATTGTTCTAAAGTGTATGCAGCACGTCAGAATATCTTTTTTTGATCGGCCAAGCACTGTAATTGACAAAGATTGCTTAATTAACTTTTAAACACTGACTCTAGAGAAAAACTTCAATACAAGACTTGTAGCTTTTATTCAGAAATAACAAATTTTCGAACTTATGGTAGGATAACAACACTGGTTCATTTTTATCAGGGTTTGTTCAAAGTGCGCGAAATTAAAAAAATACCACGTGATTGCCGCCTAACGCACAGCACTTTAAGTGTCCTCAAATGTAAGTTGCACGAATTAGCGAAGGTTTCTCACGCACGAAGGTCGCCTGAACGGCCACAATAAATATTATGAGATGGTTGGATAGCACCATTAAGCCCCGTCGCGGTGGTATAGTGGCAAAGGTACTCGCATGCTGATCCGCAGGTCGCGGGAGACGCGTATCTGTAATGTCGCGTATCACTCATTTTTAGTTTATTGATTTATTTGATAGGGGGGGTTTAACGTCCCAAAACCACCATATGATTATGAGAGATGCCGTAGTACAGGGCTCCGGAAATTCCGATCAGCTGGGGTTCGTTAACATGCACCCAAATCTGAGCACACGGGCCTTCAACATTTCCGCCTCCATCTAAAATGCAGCCGCCGCAGACGGAATTCAATCCCTCAACCTGCGGGTCAGCAGCCGAGTACCTTAGCCACCAGGCCACCACGGTGAGGCCATTTTTAATTTTTTATTGCTTGGTGGTTTTCAGCTGAAACACCCTGTATGTGCACAATGTGAATCCACATCTCTGTTTTACGTAACGTGCAGGGAAAGCTCTTTAATTTCTGAGGATAACTCAGGAATCACCACGATGTTGTCTTGAAAGGGGAGGGGGGATAAGAAGTATAACGAGAGCATACCAGAATGTCCCCCCGTTGTAGTATATACATAGAGTCAAGCTCTTTCGAATATTGGTCTTCCCCCGAACGCTCATATGCGTTTATATAATGATTGATTGATTGATTGATTGATTGATATGTGGGTTTAACGTCCCCAAACTACCTTATGATTATGAGAGACGTTCTGGTGGAGGGCTCCGGAAATTTTGACCACCTGGGGTTCTTTAATAACGCGCACCCAAATCTGAGCTCACGGGCCTACATCCTTTTCGCCTCCATAGACAATGCAGCCGGAGTCGCCGGGATTCCATCCTGCAACCTTCGGGTCAGCAGCCGAGTACCTTTGCCACTAGACTACCGCTGTGGGGCGCGCTCATATGCGTACGACGCAATATTCTTACCACGCAAGTGTGCTTATGGGCCTCTTCCAACTATATTTGCCATTAGATTTCGATTGATCATTTCTTACCAGACTGGCCTTAGATGCCTTCGTTAGCAAGGACATAACCGTAAGTAATATGGTAAGCCTAAGAAAGGTAAGTGCATGCCAGGACTGGAAGCTGCAACAGAACGTAACACGGGAATCGTGAACCCGGACGTGACGTGGATCACTGGAAGTGGCACAACGGAGCGATAAGTATACGACCTGCTCTCTCTCTCTCTCTCTCTCTCTCTCTCTCCCTTTGTCTAGGGGACCGGTGGCGGTGTGACGTACTCATCAAAACAGTGGCTGCGTCACTCAGCCGCACTAGTCCTGGTTATGAAACCACGCCGAGATTAACACAGAAAGCTTCGCCTGTATAATGACTACTGTTTCAAGTCATCCTATTTCCTATGTTACATGCAGAACAAACCACCGTAAAAGAATAAATAAATGGTAGAACACAAAGAGTGCTCGTGCATCACCATAACAACATGCTTGAATATAATAATCATATCTGAGATTTTACGTATACCCCCAGTGCACTATGATTTTGACGCACGCTGTTGTGGAGGGCTCCCGAAGTTTATACTACCTGGTGTTCTTTAACGTACACAGTGCGTGGACCTGAAGCATTTCGCCTCGTTCAAAATGTGACCACCGCGACCCAAAACGAACCCGCGATCTTCAAGTCAGGAGCTGAGCACCATAACCCCTGATGGACCATGGCGGGCAACTGGCTTGAATGTAAGGGAAACATGACAGCTTCGAATTGTGGATGAGTCGTGAGCCCGCATGATATACCTTATATGAATTTGCAAAAAAAATAAAAGCTATAAGTGCTGCAATTATACGGTCGGTAAAAATTCGGGTAATTTGAATGCGTATCTCCGAATAAATTGAGTGAGTAGGACTCTATAAATTCCCAGGCAGCCCATTAATTCATCCTCTCATCATAGATCTGAATTCGAGTCAGTTAGATTTATTGAGTCTGCTGTGAACGCATAAGGTGCATGAAAATAAGAATGCATAATTTTGCCCAGGGGCATACTAACGTGAGTCATCCCCCAAGATGACACGTTAATCTGTTAGCGTTTAGTGTAAACGCTCCTATTTTTTCCAGTGAAGGTGTTTCATTGTTCAGGTTAGGTAGCCATAATATTTCTGCAAACTCAGAGAGCAGAAAAAAAAACATGAATGCCCAAAATAAATTTTTGTGGCATCATCAACGTTGTTGCATAAACATACATCTAGCAATGTGGGCATACAGAACTATAAATGACACATTTAGAAGGATGTACGGCATTCTACAGACAAGTGTGGCTCGGAGTTTGTGGCGGTGCCATAATTGACCTAGATTTATAATTGATGTTGTTATGAAAAGAAAATCACATCTATGACAAGCCTTTGACAATGTACGCCGATAAAGGCACTGACATCAATGAAAACAATTAGGACCTATTCACGAATAGGCAAACGAAAGATACTGGCACGTCAGCGCAGGCGCGTTCAATCTGTTGCACTGGTCCGTTGTGACTGAATAGATTTTGAACCCGACTGAATAACGTGCACACTCAGGAGAAGTGATACAGCTGCTTTCACTAATCTAGATGTGATATTCAGATTTTTTCACGTGCTGTGTCGAATGGAGCTCGTTACTCTGGTGTAAACTAAATGTGGTAACCGATGAATGTGACTTTATTCACATGTATCAGGTTAGAGTGAAGCTATGAGTGCACACATTCTAAACAGATTAACTCTTACTATCGGTGCATAAAATCACATTTATCGGTTGCTATGTCTACAGTGTATAAAATTGGAACATCACGTACAACTGACGAGAAACTGTAAACGTGCAACTCGTAAGACGAAATATCAGTGAAACGAAAGCCATTACAAAAAAAGTTCACCGCGTGATGTTTTCATGGCGTTACTAACCTGTTAGCATGGCTCCAGTATTGCGGATGTTCCATAATTTCGTTTCATAATTGCCTTTTCCTTTGTTCTCTTTGTTTATTTTTTTGTTATGATTACCCGCGACTGAAAGCTGCTGCGTTTAGCAACGCGCCGTGGCAAGATTTCTTTTTTTTTCTTTCAAATTCGCAAGCAAAACACGCAGAAGTGAAAATCTGACAAAGAAATGAAAATAATTTAATTAGTAAGAAAGAGAGAAGGGAGGAAACAGTGCAGTCCAACGCGAGCTCGAGAGAAGCGTGCCACGAGAAACAGGGAGTGCGGGAGAGGTGTCACCGGGACTTCCGCCGGTCCACCTCGTCCCGGCTGACTTTCTGCCGAGTCGGGGATGGCAGCGCGCGGTCTCTTGAAACACGAGACGCAATTAAACAAACCTGCCTCGTCGCCCCCGCGTCCTCTTTCTGCTGCTGTGCCCGGCGAACTCACTCAAAAACTGCAAGCGCCGCGCCAGCAGAGGGCGCACCTCTCGGATTTCCTCGCCGCCGCTGCGTCGCCATGGTTCGAGCCCGCTCGTTTGCCCTGGCGGCCCACGCGACAAGCACCGCAACTCGGCGGGTATTCCGTCTCCTGTTACTGCGCTGTGGCCGCGAGTGAAGTCATAATTCCTTGTTAATTGTGTGCATATATATATATATATATATATATATATATATATATATATATATATATATATATATATATATATATATATATATATATATATATATATATTACATATACCTTCTCTTCTTTTTGTATTCTGACTTGGTCGCAACCCTCGGGGTGTGGGCGTAGTCGTGTCGTGAGTTGTGTATATACGGCTGGAAATCTACACCAACAACGTCGATGGTGCGCCGAACTTGCATGCTTCTGAATTGGTGGTCTGTATGATAGGCATGGTCCGCGCGGCCGCAACATTCACATTCCCCCAGGGAGTGATGGTTTATGAGCTCGCGGTGCGGCACTCGACCGAGGGGCGAAACATATGCGATCTCGGGGGAACAGCCTCTTCCCCGAAAATCCTGAAGTGGACAAGAGTGGGAGTCTTTACCCTTTTTTTTTCTTTGCTTTACTTTCTGTTCTTGAAGGTTCACTCCAGCTTCTTCCCTTGTAGCCTACACAGTTACGTCGTGCTCTGCTACGCCGAGAGTGGGAACGTGTCGCCATGGCAAAATCACGTACTAAAGATACAATGGTCTTTAAGTATAGTGAACACGTTACGTTAGCCTCCGGGTGGGAAAAATTGCCGCAACGTTAAAATGCATCCACCCGCCGCGAAAACTGGCGTGTTTTCATAAATAATCGAAGCAGCAATAAAACAAAGGACAGAAAGAAAGAAAGAAAGAAAAAAGGAAGAACAAGAGAAAGAAAGAAAGAAAGAAAGAAAGAAAGAGCATATCGAATATACACTCAGTAATTGGATGGAAGGCTCATTCGAAACACAGTATTTAAGCAAATGAAGAATGAGCGCTAGAGCAGACGGTTGTTCGGGATCATTGCCTATATTTATGGAAATATGAACGAAGAAACAAGCGAAAGACTTGCAAGTGTGATGCATTTTTTTAAAATGAAAGACCAATGCCTGTACACACGTCGTAAATTACAATACGCTAAGCAATAACAACCATCCGAATTCGACACACGTAAACTGTTACGCTAGCGATACTTGTTGCTTGAAAAACAAAACAAAAACAGTATTTTTATTCCTGAAGAAAGCGAATAGAAGTTGCGAGGTAGAATATTCAGTCTCGCGCGTCGGCTCGACATGTTTTGGCGAGCTAGAGGTGAGCAAAAAACTTCCAAAAATTAAGACGACTTCGCCCTAGTGGTGCGAATGCTAAAGTAAGTTTGGAGCTAGGGGCCTCTTTTTTTCTTTCAATTTTTATCTTTGTGTCTGTTTCCGTATCTCTGTTTTTTCTCTTTCCCTGAATTTTGTCTATATCATTTTTTTCTTGTTCTTCTTATCTAGGTAATAATAATAATAATAATAATAATAATAATAATAATAATAATAATAATAATAATAATAATAATAATAATAATAATACCTGTATTTCAGCATAAACAGGAAGGAAAACACTGGTGAGACTACGGGAGGCTAGCGAAATGTTTCTAACAACTTGACAAATCCGCACATCCCGTTTACAAAACTATACAAGGGAAAAAACAACAGTGCACAACGAATTAGGTGCTAGTAGGGAAAGACCTATAAACATAGTGACGGCTTATAGGTACAGTTCTAAATTTACATTTAGATGACAGAACTATAGTGATAAAAATAGAAATTGCACTTACTTCACTAGTTTTGGCAGCCTATATTTAATTATTTCTTATATTATATTAGCGTTGGAGTTGAGAGCCTCTGGCAGCAAGTGCATCACCATTTGGCGGCCATAGTTTAACGAGTGTAAGGGGTGTTCAACGTGTGACTGCTTCATGTAGCGTATGTTTTTGCAAATCAAGTCAGGGTGGAGAGGTTTTTCTAGAAAAAAGTCGTTATTTTTCTGCTACGCATGGTACTGTTTCAACAGAAGTGTATTGAACAAGTTCGGCAATAGTGTGATACCAAGATATTCAAATATATGCTTTGTGTGGGCACCATATGATTCATTTGAGATGGTTCTCATGACCTTTTCGTGCAGGTGACAGATTTTGGACAAGTTTGAGTCAGTCGTTGCTAATTATCGCTTTCCTTATCTTGCTGTCTCTGTCTCTCTCTTTATTTCTTTGTCTGTTTCGATTTCTCTTTCTGTGTTTATCTTTCTCTATATTCTTTCATTTACTCTCCCTTTCTGTGCTATCTTTTACTCTTTCCTATCCTCCTTTCCTCTTCCTCACCTATACTTCCCTTTCCGACACCTTTGTTATACTATACTTTACAAGGATATATGCTATGCTCTTCTCGCGTGCCTGGATGTATCCGACTGGATATATGCTCGCCAGTGGATCACCGCACATGGGTTCGAATGCCGCCTCACTCAATTGTTTTTGTTTCTTTCTCTCTTTCTTTCCTCTCTCGGTATGCACTCTCTCCCAGATCAGAGTTATTGTATCCGACGCCGGACAAATCGGTGCATGTGTTCTGGGAATGAAGCGGTCGATGCAGAAAGCCCGTGCCTGTTTTTTGTAACAATGTAATTTTTTTCAACCGTTTTGCTGTTTTCTTTAAAAAGACATTGCTACAATCTTCTGCAATCAAGAAAAAAGCAGGCAGGAATCTTTACTGAGAATAATTAATGTTGTACGAGCGTGAAGGTGATACTGGGGTAATATTAAGGAAAGTCAGCTTTGTAAGAAAATAATTTGATTTTCTTCGTATGAAAACTCGTAATCTTGGAAAGTGCGAACTTTTGGATGATTCGGACTTCTCCGCGCAGTTTCGGTCACATTATGTAATGCCATAAGTAGTAATGGTATCGAAACAATGAATTCATTGGAAGTATGTACCGCCTGTGTGTGTGTGTGTGTGTGTGTGTGTGTGTGTGTGTGTGTGTGCGTGCGCGCGCGCGTGTGTGTGTGTGTTTGTGTGTGTGTGCATGCGTGTTTGTGCGTGTGTCTTTTTTAATTGTGTTTTTGTGGCGCTTTAGCTCTTTTGAAAATGTATTGTTAACAGGCCCAAAACAAAATTCATGCAACCATGGCGTTCGTAACATACTTAACAAAAGCAGATCACCGTTTTGTCAAACATGAGAAATATTTAAACTTTATTGTACGATCAGAGGTGCGTTTTCTTCGTCTAGACGTGGGTGAGGTCCTTATTACAGGTAGCCATATAGCTGGCAGCCGACGCCCGAGCCCTTTCCCCATGCTGGAGCAGATCCTCAGGGTTTAGTGACGTCGCAACGCCTCCCACTAGTCTTCCAGATTTTTTTTCTTGTCTGTTCGTCCGTGGGCGGGGTACTTGGCTTGTTGCGGCGTCATCATACCACGTGGTACAGGTTGTCAGCAATCTCCGGGCTGTCTGCGGGCTTAAAGTGTCAGTGTCAGTATTATTTTTGAGGCACGTCGTGGTAGCGGATTACGCATCAAAACGCTAATTTTGACCATGTGGTGCTTTTCTGGCTTCTCTATATCGAAGCACATGGAGGCTTACTGATTTATCATTATTCTTAGTATTTTAGACAAAAGAAATCAAAGACTTGTTTAACCTGCCATGACTAAAGAAACATAATCTCTCTTCTTTTTTATTTTGCAGGAGAAACGCCGTCTGCACTTTGTACATGCACTGCATTTTACCTTTTGAAGGGTGTCCTATATTCCACGAAAAATCGTTGCTCATTGCTTTAATTTACTGCTTGTGCATATTTCTAAGTGATAACGATCTTAATTGTATGAATATATATTTAGTTACACTGCAAGCACAATCACCGACATTTATCGTCATTATAAACCTGCCTGTCGCTACAACGCAACTTCCGTAAAAAACAAAAAACGGGTGTTTCCGAAAAGTTCAAGGTATTCGTGCTCGCGGTCGCATATATTTTTCTTTCAATGCCCGCAAGTATATTTCAGTTATGTTTAAGAATCCATGCAGCACATAGAAAACGCTGCTTACAAGAGACCCTCAGAATCAGAGGACGCATGAGAGAATTTTTAGCAGAGCTGTCTCAAGTGCAAAAGGAAATGTCCGTTTTGTGAAAGAAAGCAGACAGTTCCCCACACGCAACTGCAGACGAGCGCCTCTCCAGACATCTCCACGAGTGATTTCCGATGTCGCTTTGCCTTTCGGATCGGTTGATCGTTTAATGGTGCTCATCGCAAGCGTACAAAAGAAGTGAGAGAAATAAAAATAACACTGTCCAAAAGGTAACAAACACCGGCTTGCATTCTTTTCTCTGTGGGGTATCTTCTCTCGCTTATTCTGCGTTAGCATGCCCTCTTCATTTCCCTTTCAAGAATAGGGAGTTCCACTTGCTGGGGAAAATTTCCGCTCGTATGGGTAGCAGCAAAAAGCAAAAGTGACCTGCGAGAGGAAAAGCGAAAAGCTAGAGCGAGGCGGCGAAAAAGTAAGAACTGTGGGGTGGAGGTAGGGTGAACACCAATTGTAGTCAGCATCGAGTGAGGCTCTGTCCCGTCGTAAGCACCCACGATTGCAAAAGAAAGACACCGCTGTCGTTGGGGTGACATATTTATAGATATCAACTCCTAAGCTTCATGTTATTTTTTGTTCTTTTCTGGCTGCTTTGAAGCAGGGTTTATATTTTTTCTGGTCTTTTTTGTTTTGACTTCATTTGACTTTGTTTCCTCTGTGATGTCCTCAAGCTGTTGCTCACGCGCAGTTCTCTCGTGTATAGGTAGGCGTGTGTCCTCGACTGTCTCCCTTCCAGGCTGCTTCCTTCCTCTTCCCTTAGACCTTAGCGTACGGGCTTCGGATTCCACACTGAGCAAGCTTGACACAGAGGAAAAAAAATTACCCGGGGAAGAATATGTGAAAGGAGTGCGGCACAGCTTCGAGAGAAGCAGCCGCGCGAGAACACGTCGCGTATACTGACAGGAGGAGTGAAGAGTGAGAAGCGGGGAGTTTGGGAATGCGAGAGAACGGGGACCAAGCGACGACTCTAGCCCGGGATTGGCGCTCGCTCGGCCCCGGAGGGAAGGCTCGGGGCGGAACGCGACTTTCCCCCGCGGATCCTCGAGAGTCCCTAATGACAGCGCAAAGCCACCCTTCTTCTTGCCCCTGCATCTCCCCACGGCGCGGGAAGCGGGGAGGAGACGGAGCACGCAGCCGGTGGCGGAGGCACTGTGCTCCACCTTAGCAGCGCTATTTATCGATCCATTTTTAACAAGCACCCAGAATGCCTCGCTGCCCGAGAAGCAGCGTCGGTGGCCGCGGCGGTCCGCGGTGGCGGCGGTCTGCTCTCCCAGCGCAGTTTGCCTCCTCGGCCAGCATACAGCAGCTCCGACGCTGGAGCTTCCCGAGCAGTCTCGTTCTTTTTGCTCGGCCGCCGCTGCGCTCCTGCAGATTTAGCGCTGTTCAGCCTCCCTAGGAGGAGAAAGATTTGCCCAAGCGGCTACCGCGGCACGTACGGCACGTGACTTTGCCTCTCTTTCATTGATCGCCTCGCTGTTCGCTGCCTGCATGGCTTTTTTTTTATCATTTGCTTCCCCTCGTCCTTAGGCCAGCAGAGTAGGGCTCTCGTCTTGCTGCTTGTCGATTTACTTTCTTTCTACTTCTTCCAGTGCGTAGGAACAGTGCCACGTGAGCGAGAAAGACGAACAGAGAAGCGCTCTCTCTTCTTCCCGCATGATCGCCGCCCGGCTCTATTCGTTAGAACATTGCTCGTTTGTTCTTGTCCCATTTCGTGTTCCTACGCGTCCTTTTGTTCCTCGTCCTCTTACTTTTCTTCTTACGACATTCCCTATGCCGGCACACTCCTCTCCCTTTGGCATCACTGGCTCGGATTAGTTGTTTCTTATTTTCTCCTGCTTTGGGCGGTTTTCGCCAGTCAGGAACTACGCCAGCAGAGATCCCGTGCCAACGTGCGAGCTGACTTTGCTTTTGCTACCAGCACGCACGCAGTGTGTCGGTGGATGTGGGCCCGCGCATCCTGGCTCCCCATCTTTACGATTCGCTAGAAGCTTCTTAGGCGCAAAACGTGCCACTGCGCTCCTCTTTGATTCTTCAGCACTGAGTGCGTGGGTGGTTGGATGGGGTTTAAAAGAAGCGAAATTTTCTTTGATCCGCACTCTTACTTTTTGTTGCATGGCTTGAAAATGAATTCGTGTACAAGGCGAATCCAGACGGAAACACGGATATCTCGCCTTGCATATGCTAAATAAATCGACAAGGCCTTGAGACGTCGGTAAGAAACGAGAACCGATCGCAATAGCTGCATCCCAAAAGAAAGCTGCATGCACACTAGTTTAGGGAACCATTATTTAACAGCATTTTGCGCTCTCATGTCTGAAAAGACCAAAGGCCTGCTCTACCAATTGTTCAAATATAAGTTTTATGATTCTCTTAAAATGCAACACTGCGAAAAACATGAAAACCACCTTTGCAGACAGCTTATCTATCCAGGTGGAGACAAAGTGAGACAATAAATATGGCTGTCAGCGAAGTAACTTACTAAAATTTATTAAATACCTTTTCAGTGACTGCAGCGAGACGGCATATCTGTATTAAAAAGTTGGAGAGAGTCACGTTTCTACACAGTTACACTTTCAAAAATTCTTCTAACATGTCTCTGCTCCGAGATATCCCATGGCAAAGCTTAATTGTGCAGTGCATAATAACGCTTTCACGACAGTCAGCACTGGCGCGAAGCTCTTACCTGATGGGCCACGGCAGTTGCGTGTGTCGGTAAATCATTGGGTCAAAGGCGTATGCAAAGATGGCAACGGTTATGCTTCTACTACCGGCTGGTGATAGCAAGCTATGACTGTTCGTCACATCGGGGAGGAACATTGTGCCGATCTTAATCGTTTCGCATGCGTAATCATGGAAACCACAATTGCACGTTGCTCCGGGATATCTTGGAAATAATACATGCAAGAATTCTTCTCAGTGTAACTGTAAAAGCACGGCTGCCTCCAACTTTTCAATACAAATATGCAGAGTTGCTCCAGTTCCTTAAACGTTCATTATTAAATTTTCGTTAATTGCATGACTGACAGCCATAGTTATTGTCTAACTTTCTGTCCTCCTGGATGAATAAGGTATGTGCAAAATGTTTTTCATGTTCATCCAAGTGCTGAATTTTGTCAAAACCGCCAAGCTTGTAATTTTGAACACCCGGTTTGTATCATATATGAATTGGGCGCTGAAAGTTCATTGTTGCATGGACAGAGTGGACTACATAATTTATTATAGAAGAGCATTGTTGCATGGACAGAGCGGACTACATTATTTATTATAAATATCATGTTATCAGCGAAAGTGAACTCATTCAAGATAGGCGCTTGTCCGAATTTTTTATTTCAGAATGATTTTATACGTAATTTCCACCTTCAAAATCTATGTGTGCCGCCGAAATGGTTTGCTTCGAAATATACGCGCAGGAAGATACAAAATAAAGCGTTTCATAGGCCCACACTGTAAATGAAATTGCTCTATAAAGTGACCCAGTAAAACTTTCCTTGAGTTTAACGTAAGAAACCCCAGGAAAAAGTTCGTTAATGAAAAATCGCTACGTTGCAACTTATAAGGACTGTGGTGAATTCCTTAGAATAATGCGTTCGATGCTCAACCACTGAGCTACTACGGCAGCTGCGGGGAATTCCTTGTATACGATGTTCGATAAGAATACACTGTTTTTATTTACGCTATTAATAGGCACTAAAAAGGCACTCCCGAACATCACAACAAAAACATCTGAGCGGCTGTCCATACGTCCTTGCTCGACCGCTCTTTCTGTTGGACTCCGCCGCCGCTGGTCTGCCCGGAGCACCGCTTTTCCACCCGTGGGCGCCTCTCTTTTCGCGAATGGGCTCATTAAAGCGGCGTAGCAGAAGATCACTTTGTCGTCGAACTCCCGCCAACTAAACGAAAAAAATCCACAATTCGCAACATGGACCAAAACAATACATCGTGCATTGAAATGAGTTCTGAAACATTTTTATTTGCAATACTGCTTATTGGAACGTGCACTTGGGACTGTAGTGGCAATGAATTGAGTCACTGTGTCCAAGACCTATTCCGACACAACCCTCTTCTTGGCAGCGAACGACTTGGCTTTTTCCAAGTGCATCAGTTCTTCTTTAGCTCACAATCTTGGTGAATGTTTCCTCTCATAATCAAATCTTGTTTTTGGGATGCCAAATACCACCTATTATTATTACTTGTTTCTTCTGTGCATGTTTGCAGGCCCCACCAATTAGAGTGGTATAGCTTAGCAGGAATGGTGTCGTGCTGGTAGGGGCTTGGGTTCGATTCCCAGCCGCAGCGACCGCATTTCAACGCTGGCGAATACAAGAGTTCCCGTGTACTTAGATTTAAGTGCGCGTTCAAGATTGCTCATTTATTTGATTTGCATACGCATATACACGAAGACACAGATAAGAGAGTGAGAGAACAAGCTGACAACTCTCCAGGTGGTCGTAATTAATGTGGAGTCCCCCGCTACGGCGTGTGTCATAATCATGTAGTGACTCTAGTACGTAAAAACCCAGTAATTGTCGTTACATTCAGTGCTACATGGTAAATGGCAACATAGAGATAAGTATTAGGGGCTTGCGAATAATGAATTTCCAAATGAAATTGAATATGAACCGAATGTTAATAATAATTGAAAACCATCTGAATAACTTGCGGATAGTAACATAACCATTTTCGAAGCAGCCCTTAATTGAAAAGGTAAACTTTTTACAACAGCTGATGAATTCTACAATTTATTTGAAATAACTGCTCACAAAAGTAAAAAAAAGGCACGGTAAAGTTGCTCCTAAAGGACAAAAAAATGACACAGTTGTTTAAACTGAGGCAAGCTCGAAGTGTGCAGCTGCAGGAGTCTTCATACCAATTTGTAACTGCAAGCTGAAAGACAGCAGTGGCTATACAGTATTCGACGTCCTACTTTGTCAATGGTTTCTAAATAAAAGTGATGCATGAAAATTAAGCTGTTTTTATGAGGGAAAAAAGATTTTTGTGGGGAGGATAGCAGATTAATGACACTCCCTCTTCGGCGACACTGAAATCTTAAGAAAAAAACACCTCCATTCGGTGATCAATACAGCATCGATAGTCCAAGAAGTGCATGAGTTGCATGCATCTGAGCAATTTGATGATGAGAACTGAAAAAGATACCCCTGGCTATTTTCATGTATCGTTCTTTGGAGCATTCTTTATTGGTAATTATACGAAAAACATTTAACAAAATATTTATTATCGCGTATGTGGGCTATTCGATTCAAATACCGAACCATATAGAATGCTATTCGACACGTTATTTGAAATTTCCGAATATTCGAACACTCCTAATACATATATACATGACTAGAGGCTAAAGTTGCTGGTCACATAGCAAGACGTACTATTTGCTAATCAGTATCTAAAGCCGTTGATTGGAGAGTAATGAACTGTAATGTAATGAGCTGTAATCGTATCATCAATATACGATTAGGTGAGGTATAGTTTTAGTCGAAAACATACTCATTTACGCACTTGTGTGTGCATATGTCCTTGCTGAGTCGAAATCATGGATGTAAGCACGTGTCTTTTGCACAAATACTTGGTCATGTGATTGAATTTATACATATCGCGCAATCTTCCTGGGTTTAGTGAGCAACTTATATGAATATTTGAATAGTAATTCAATCTAGCAAAAATTTACAGAAATATATTATGCAGCACCACCGAAAGCGTTAGTTTACATTGCGAGCACTACAGCAACGAGCTGTAACGAACGAAGAAGGTGTGCTCGCATGTGACACATGAAGGCTCATTAGTGCGATCCAGTGACACGCATAGGCATCTGTGTGTTACTATATTTTTTTTAATTCAATTATTTTTACATCTAGCGCCAGTCTCCAAACATTTTTTCTGGCAAATCCCACGCATTGTCGGAGTTCATTTCTTGCAAAGAATGCAGCGAGTGTAGCCTACGCGGCATTTTTTAGCTTAGCCTTAGAGTGTAGATCGATGTTCTTCGCGTATTTTGAGTATTGTGGGCATAAGTGGTTTTCATTCATGTATGGGGTTTAACATCCCAAACCCACCATATGATTATGAGAGACGCCGTAGTGGAGCGCTACGGAAATTTTGACCACCTAGGTTTTTTTAACGTGCACCCAAATCCGAGTACACGGGCCTACAGCATTTCTACCTCCATCGGGGGGGCATAACTGGTACGCCGACTCTAATGGCGCTTGAAGGGTAGCTTGTAAACTAACGTAAAGTCGCTATTCATCGTGAGAGCACAGACATCAGTTTTGTCAAAAGAAAATGCATTCTATGGTGCAAAGATCCGTTTACCATAAGAGCGGTCGTCATCGTATTCCTCCGGGATCGAGAAACCTTTGACTATATAAAGCGCTGAACCATGGGAATATATATGTTATACCGGTGTCACATGGGCACTTTTAATCACAATCAGTACAATGCAGATCGGTCTTCTTGATCGCGATCAACTTTATGATCTCTGCTACACGGTCCAAGCTAATCAAATTCAAGCTTGGGTCAGATGAAATGCACAAGGTGACGTTTGCTTTGATTACGTGTCATAAAACACGTCTCTGACAAAACTCGGCGTACGATTTTTCTATACAGCCCTTCATCAGCTAGAGAGCCCTTTATTAGCATTGTTATTCGAGCAAGAACCGCTCGAACGTCAAAAAAATTGGGTACCACTGCAAAAGTAATCTCATAAATCCATCATTTGATAGTTTTCTTTACACTTACTTGTATTGCTATGCGAGATTGTTAACCTTCGCTTTAATTTCCGATGGCCCTCGCTCGTAGCTATCCAGTGTTGTGGTCTGGGTCCTGTGGGTCTCGTCGTTGGTAGCTGGCTCCCATCGGACTCGTCCCTTATAGCGAGAAGCAATGCTTATATGGGAAAACAGAGAACAGACGTTTATTTACATTAGAGAGAGGTCAATAAGAAAGTTTAGATATATAGTGGCGTTCTTCGTACATGGCGAGCTCTCCACTCGAAAAAGCACCGAATGAGCCGTGGGGGCTCATTATAAAGGGTCTGTCCTCCCCAGATCCCTAGATCGGGGACCGCGTACAGATGGCACCGTCCAATCACGGACCACACATTACCCGCGAGGGTGACGAGCACGCACGGTCCACGCGAACGTTCAAAACTGAAGCGTGGTCACCGCACGGCCATGTGGCACGAACGCGGCTCCCCCCCCCGTCAAGGTGTGTCGCTGGGCGAGGGGTCTGGAGTTGATGACTGCATCCATCGAAAGGGGCCGCCGTAAACAAGCTTCAAAGGGTGCCGAACAACTCGTTCAATTAGCGGGACGATTCCCGGCCGCCGCCGCCGCCGTCATCTTCCAAAGAAGAAGCTGCACCGGTGGTCTCCCGAACTGCTCACGGCGCCGCGGCGGCAGGACGCCGCACCCTCCGGCCAGGTGGGAACAATACATGGCGGACACCGGCCGCCCCCCCGTTTGGCGACTCAAAAGGAACATCAAAAGGAACGCCGATCCATTGTCAGACCTGGCGCCGGTCCTAACAGCCTCTCCGCCGGGGAAAGAAGATCCCGAGGTGCAGTGGCCAGCAGGTACTGTGCAGCGGGATCTGTATTGCAGCTTGTCGGCTCTTCCTCTATTATTTTTGTCCCGAACACTGGATCCGATGATCATTGACCAAGAGGGCGTTGCTCGCAGGGATGAGGTGACCCCTCTCCACCATATTTTCCGCCCACCACCAATGAGGAACTGCGGAAACTGCGCCGAAAGCACACCCACACACGAGCAAGCACACGGCAATTCCCTACTCAGAATCACCAGACTTAGATTCACCTGTGGAAGTCATTTCCTTCTACCTCAACTTTATTCCTGTGGCCCCCGCCGAGTCGCAACACCACATCAGCCACTTTTGAAGACATTAAACAAAACACTTGACACATGTTTGGATAAATACAGAAAAACTAGTGGGCCTCAAATCGAGGATAGAAAGCAGAAAATCGTTTTGAAGCCCTCGGGGTACTAGGGACAACGACTCAGACCATCTGCGTTGCTGTTGAGTTTACCCTTCTTGTAATGGATATCAAAGGTGTATTGTTGAAGAGCTAAGCTCCAGCGCAAAAGACGGCCGTTTTTCGATGACATGGACTGTAGCCATGTGAGGGGACAGTGGTCAGTCTCTATTGTGAAACCTAGAACCGGCGATGTAGCAAGCTAGCTTCTGCACAGCCCAAACAACGCAGGCACATTCCTTTTCTGAGGCACTGTATGCTTCCTCACGAACAGAAAGCTTTCTACTGGCATACAGTACAGGGTGTTCCTGGTCGTTCTCTCCCCTCTGACAAAGCACGACACCCATACCCCGGTCGCTGGCGTCACACTGAAGAATGAACGGCTTAGAGTAGTCAGGCGCGCTCAACACTGGCTGACTTTTTAGTGCCTTCTTTAGCGTAGAAAATGCATGTTCCTTGGCCCCATCCCATTTTACGGTCTGGGGTTCAGTCTTTCTAAGAGCGTCTGTCAAGGAACTTGCAATGTCAGAGTAACGCGGGATATACCTTTGATAATAACCGGCCAATCCAAGAAACGACCGAATGTCTTTCTTGGTTCGTGGTTGGGGAAAGTTGTCTATTGCGGCCAGCTTTACTTCTGACGGCCGGCGGTAGCCTTGGCCTATTACATGCCCTAGATAAGCTACCTCAGCGCGCCCCAATTGGCATTTCGCAACCTTCACTGTTAAGCCGGCCTCACGCAGACGACATAGCACAGCTCGCAAGTGTTTCATGTGGTCTATCCAGGAAGAAGAAAAAATAGCAATATCATCTAGGTACGGGAGGGCAAAGTCCTCCATACCCTGTAACACTTTGTCCATTAGGCCAGAAAAGCAATAAGGGGCATTCTTTAATCCAAGACTAAGGACCTTCGGCCGAAATGTTCCCATCGGGGAAATAAACGCCGCAAGCCTACTAGCCCTTCAGTTAGAGGCACCTGCCAGTATCCCCTGACTAAATCCAAAGTCGAGATGAAATTGGCACTGCTGACTTGCTCAAGCCTTTCCTCAATATGCGGAATTGGATAAGTTTGGTCCTTTGTAATCGAGTTGAGCCTCCGATAGTCAATACACGGTCGCGGCTCTTTCCCTGGGACCTCAACCAAGATCAGAGGCGAGGTGTAATCACTCTCTCCTGGCTCGATCACTCCTAGCTCGAGCATTCGGTTTATCTCCGCGGCCATTATTTCCCGTTGCCTCGGGGAAACGCGGTAAGCTTTAGAACGATTTGGTTCCGAAGATGTCAGCTCAATATCATGAACTAGGGCTTTGGTTCTGCCAGGTGTGTCTGAAAATGTTTCTTTAAAGTCAAACAATAGTTCCTTCAGTTCCGCTTTCTGATCTGGCTCCAACTCCGCCTGCTCTACCAGGTTACTAATAGTCTCGCCAATGTCTTTGTTTTCTGTTGTTAACTCCGGGAAATCAATAGGCATTTCTTCCGGTTGATTGAGCGACATGTTTACAACGGCATGCCTCTGCTGGTACGGTTTGAGCAGATTAGTGTGGTACACCTGTTGCGTTTTCCGCCTTCCCAGTCCAGTAACCAAGTAATTTGTGTCTGACAATTTCTGAACTACCTCAACAGGTCCCTCCCACTGGACCTGAAGTTTATTCTTCAGTGAGGGTTTCAGTATCATCACTTTTTCCCCTACTCGAAAGCTTCGCGTCCGGGCTGTCTTGTCATAATAGCGCTTAGCGTTGTTTTGAGCTCTGCGCATTTCCTGCTCCGCTAGTTCTTGAGCTGCGTGAAGTCGGTCTAACAGCTCAAGCACGTATGCTACTACCGAAGGGTCGTCCGCCCGGCCCTCCCAAGATTCTCGAACAATGCGAAGTGGGGAGCGAAGAGCACGTCCGTAAACAAGCTCCGCAGGCGAAAACCCTGTTGATTCGTGAGGAGCGATCCGAAGCGCGAACATAGCTGCGGGCAAGCAAGCCTCCCAATCCTCTTTTTGCTCATAACAAAGGGCGCGTAGCAGCCGTTTCATGACTGAATGTACCTTTTCTACAGCATTTGACTGAGGGTGGTACACTGAACTGTGGATGATTTTAACGCCACACTTTTCTAGAAATGTCGAGGTTAGTGCACTTGTAAAAACAGATCCCTGGTCGGACTGAATTTCTGCGGGGAAGCCTACACGTGCAAAGATAGATAAAAGCGCTTTAACTACCTCCTCCGAGCTGAGCTCCTTTAACGGTACTGCTTCCGGGAATTTCGTGGCCGGGCAGAGCACTGTGAGTATGTGCCGGTACCCGGACTGCGTTACAGGAAGTGGACCCACTGTGTCTATAACTAGCCTGCGAAACGGTTCTGTGATAATGGGGACCAGCTTCATAGGTGCTTTAGCCTTATCCCCTGGCTTGCCAACGCGTTGGCACGTGTCGCAGCTTCTTACAAATGCCTCCACCTCCCGAAAGCAGCCGGGCCAGTAAAACTCCCGTAACAAACATTCTTTTGTTTTTTTGATGCCGAGATGCCCTGACCACAAACCTCCGTGGACCAGGTGCAGCAGCTCCTCGCGGAAAGGATACGGTACGACTAGCTGATTAAACCGAACTCCTTTTCGACTTGTGTACTTTCTGTACAAGACGCCCCCCTTCTTGGTGAACTGAATGTTTTGCTTAGCCACCCCTTCCTTCGCGTCTGGCGTTAAGTTACGGAGAGTGGAGTCATTTTCCTGTTCCACTATCAGTTCTGTAGGACTTACATTTAACAGCTTTATAGTGCATTCTACTTCTCGAGATGCCTCGGATTCATCCGGTTTCTTACATCTTTCTTTAGATATTGTGTTTTGAGGCTCCATTATAGGGCGGTCCAGTTTCGTGCCAGGTAAAGAAGGCTCTGCCGCTGAAGCTGTTTCGTCTGCCACCGGATCTTTACAAACTGTCTGAGCGGCGAGCTCCCTTGCTTTGGATCGAGTTAAGGCCTGTACGATACCCTCACTGAACCCAATTCCTTTTTGTCGCAGCAAGTACTCTGATTTATTTGAGAACAAATACGGGTATTGCACTGGGAGATGTGCCGAAACGGCAGCTTCAGTGTCTAGAACACCGAAAGGGCCTTCGATGCGGACTCTTGCTACTGGGAGACAGGCACTGTTTGTCTCTACTGCTTGTCTTATCCACGCGCATTCTCCTGTAAACTGACTCTCCTCGACATAGGACGGGTGCACTACATCCATAGTGGCGGCCGAATCGCGGAGCACGCGGCACGGTTGGCCATTCACGACTAGGTCTCGGATGTATGGTTCTAGCAATTTCATGTTTTCGTCATTACTACAGAGTGACATTAACACAACTTTCGGGTTCCTACAACCCAAAGAAATATGCCCCGTCTGTTGGCAGTTATAGCAAACTATCGGCTTCTTGGCCTTGAACGCCTTTTTCTGTTGCCCTTCCGCCCTTTTCTCGGGTGCTTCTTCCTTTCTCTTGTTTTTCTCATCACCGCTTCCTTTGGAGTCTAAACCCTCCTTCGGCATATACCGACCCGACTTTGTCCATCGCGGAGGCTTGTCGGCCCGATATTTACTAATCTCCCTCCTAGGGACATCCTTGCCTTCGAGGGCACGGCGATTTACGTACTCCTCTGCGAGCTCTGCCGCTCTCGTGATAGTATCTACTCCTTGTCTATCCTGAACCCAGTACCTAATGTTTTCAGGTAGACGCCGAAAGAATTGTTCCAACGCAAAACACTGCAGAGTCTTTTCCGCGTCGCCAAGCGCACCCTCCTCTCTAAGCCATTCCTCCAGATTTACCTTTAAGGTGTACGCAAACTCTGGGTATGACTCGTCTTTGGCTTTCTCGATCTCACGAAATTTTCGCCTGAACGCCTCCGCTGACAGTCTGTACTTTTTGAGCAGACTCGCTTTGACTCTGTCATAGTCGTCTGCGTCTTCTTTACCCATACGGGCTATAATGTCAGCTACTTCACACGGCAGCAGCGTAAGCAAGCGCTGGGGCCACGTGTTTTTAGCAAAATTTTCCCTCTCGCACGTGCGCTCAAAGTGCACCAGAAAAAGACCCATGTCCCCTCCTACCGCGTAGGATGGCATCAAATCTGTCATTCGGCGCTCTCTTTCTCGTGCCACTGCGCTAGCTCCGTTCATTGATTGAGCCTTTGCTAGTTCAATTTCTAGGCGTTTCATTTCCATACGATCGATACGTTCTCTTTCCTCTTTCTCCTCACGACGTCTCTGTTCCTCTTTTTCCTCCCGGAGCCTCTGCTCCTCTTTTTCCTCACGGAGCCTCTGCTCCTCTTTCCTTTGCGTAATAGCCTCCAAGCATTCGCTCAGCTCATCGTCATCTGCCCCGATCTTCTCGATGGCGTCAATGATCTCCTGCTTTCTTTTCGTCTCGGCAATTACCTGGCCCAGCTCTCGGGCCAACTCTAACAACTCTGGCTTTTTTAGTCCCTTCAAATTCATGGCGGTCCTTGGTGCTGCTAACTCTTTTAACTAAACAACTTTGACGTACTATCAATACTTCCGTCAACCGTTACCAAATCACTGCTTTGTTTACAATCCTACGCAAAGCCTGGTGATATCTCAGCAAAGAAAAGCAGTGCACTCACCCTATGCAGTCATGAATTCGGACGCGTTCCTTCCCGTGTTGTCAGAGATGCCACGAAGCAGTTTTGTCCGACTCTAGGTCCTCCAGACAGCAGGTCTCAGCATTGCCTCCTGGTCGATGAGCTCGATCCCACCGCTGCCACCAGTTGTTGTGGTCTGGGTCCTGTGGGTCTCGTCGTTGGTAGCTGGCTCCCATCGGACTCGTCCCTTATAGCGAGAAGCAATGCTTATATGGGAAAACAGAGAACAGACGTTTATTTACATTAGAGAGAGGTCAATAAGAAAGTTTAGATATATAGTGGCGTTCTTCGTACATGGCGAGCTCTCCACTCGAAAAAGCACCGAATGAGCCGTGGGGGCTCATTATAAAGGGTCTGTCCTCCCCAGATCCCTAGATCGGGGACCGCGTACAGATGGCACCGTCCAATCACGGACCACACATTACCCGCGAGGGTGACGAGCACGCACGGTCCACGCGAACGTTCAAAACTGAAGCGTGGTCACCGCACGGCCATGTGGCACGAACGCGGCTCCCCCCCCCGTCAAGGTGTGTCGCTGGGCGAGGGGTCTGGAGTTGATGACTGCATCCATCGAAAGGGCCGCCGTAAACAAGCTTCAAAGGGTGCCGAACAACTCGTTCAATTAGCGGGACGATTCCCGGCCGCCGCCGCCGCCGTCATCTTCCAAAGAAGAAGCTGCACCGGTGGTCTCCCGAACTGCTCACGGCGCCGCGGCGGCAGGACGCCGCACCCTCCGGCCAGGTGGGAACAATACATGGCGGACACCGGCCGCCCCCCCGTTTGGCGACTCAAAAGGAACATCAAAAGGAACGCCGATCCATTGTCAGACCTGGCGCCGGTCCTAACACCAGTCACAGCGAAGCGTATACATCTCGTTGTACGCACCAGAGTTTCACTTCTGGCACCTCAAGTCTTCCAGTATCAGTCTTCCAGTGGTCAATTACTGCAAATTTAGGTCTCTTAATTTGACCTTGAGGTGCGTGTTCATTGCAACGTAGTCGAAAGGTGCTCCAACAGCTCCGATGATGCGAGAGTTGAACTGAGCGTGGAAGGCAACGGTCGTCTGCTTGTCGTCTGCTTCTCTCCCACAACTATACATGCGGTTCATGCGAACCTTAAATTATGCTATATTCCAGCTATTGTTAGAATTTAAACAGTTTAGAATTGGCTTTTTTATCAAGATCTAGCTGTTTGAATGTTTTCCAATAAACTATGCCCGAGATTTCTTGTTTATTGTGCTTTCAACAAGCTCGGCCAGGGGGTGCAGACGACAGCGAAATCGCCATCTCTGCTGCAGATCGCGATGCACGAATGACGATAGTCTTGATCCCGATCACGCCTGATTGTGAGTTAAAGTGACCGTGTAGCAGCATCTAATCTGGATCGTAGTTAATCTGGATCGATACTGATCGTGATTAAAAGGGCCCGTGTGACACCGGTATTATGCTCTCTGCTGCAAAAGTGGATAGCCAACACTGCAACTTGAAATTACTGTGTTCAACATGACACCTGTATGCGTTCTTTTTCGCACACTTTCAAATACTGGCGAGGCTGTGTGGATGAAAAAGTCACAGCTTTGCCACAAAGGCGAAGCAATGAACGCGATAGCAACAAATTGGAAGGTCATGCGCAGAATGCAAAGCAGATCGAAACGCGCCTCACGTTTCTCGCGCACAAATTACGCACAAAACGTACTCACAGGTACAGATGCACGTGAATAAGTGTCTCAGTTGTTAGTTCGCTGTGTCTAAAAGCACGCACCTTTTGCAAACAGAGACTACAATGATTGCAGTGACCTTTGTGTACCCAGCAACTACAACAGAATTGTTCCAGATAAAGCCAGAGGCCAGCCAAGACGTACGACCTCTTCTCCTTCCCACCGTGACATAGGGTCACGCGAGGGAGCGTCGCTCCCCTCCTCTAAACAGGACAAAGTACACGTGAGAGATTAAAGAATGCTCATTGCACCTCTTGGTGGTAATGCTGCAAACACGATAATTCCTCCCGAAATACCCATTACCAGCGGTAAGTGGTAGATATAAACAGCTTGCCGTTAGCAAGCTGAAGGACGTGCTCCTCGGTGTCTCAGTGGTTGAGGCTTCACACTCACGTCGACGCCGACACCGGCAGTAAAATCTAGCTGAAAGTGCCCATATAATTGCTATTGCAATAATACACTCGACAGCGACGCAGAACCTTAATGTCAATTCCAATTCCACGGATATTTTTTTGTGCCTTTCGGGACGTTGTTGGTCTGGTCAACAATGTCTCCAACGCCAGCGACGGTTCTCTACGACACGGGCACTTTGAAGCTATATCGCGTTAACATTCCCAAAGTTTACTCTCACCATACCTAGGTAAATTGTGACAACCTGGTGGCGAATAGTCCGCATTGAGATGGCGGTGGTATGCGGGTATGCGCGACACGTTACTGATGGAAATGGTACACAACAAGGATCTTACAACATTCATTCCATTACCCAATAAATATTTTTTTACAATGCACGCACTGTCACCCTCTTTCACTCGAATCCTACGGACAAGTCACCATGCCCGAATGTCACGTGACAGCACTGTTGTGGTGTTGCGGGCAAAGTTTTGTTTAAAGGACGTAATACTTTGTTGGGTTTGTTAGTATACATTGTACATGATTTCATATATTAACAATGACACCTAGTACATTACACTTTGTACAGTAGGTACAAGGTGTTTTTTGTTTTTGTTTTGTTTCTTTTTACTGTTTACCAGCATCCCACAAGCTAGCAAACAGAAACGACTGTAAAATCTACTCTGCAACAAATACACTCTATCATGTGGTGTACGGCCGGTGTAGACGCAACCGATCAGCACCACCTATCACTAGACTCAACGTCGAGCAGTAAGGAACCTAGCTGATAGGCTCAAGCCTTGAATACCAGCCAGTATATCACCATAATGAGCCTACTGTTCTCGCTGCCGAAAATCTTAAGCAATGAGGAACTACTATACAACTATTGTTACTCTGAGGCTAAAAATTAGCGCGAATGTGTTTACAAACTGACTATTATGAACGCGAGCGCAGTTTAGGTAGTCACAATTACGGATATTTACTTTGTATTCAATCCAAAAAATGCACTTACCTTGCAGTAATAATAAATAAATTTGAAGGTAGAATATCGGTAGTACGTTGTTTCGTAAAATAAAAAATGGTAACCTTGTTCATTATTTGACAAGAGCTTTTACTTGAGTTTTTCTTTTTTGAACTACATAAATCAACTCAACTCCGTTGACCATAACTGCTCCCACTACGCTTGTTTCTTTACTTTAGGTGAGTGATGGATAAGCAACCGAAGATAATTAATACAGTCTTGCTTGTACTGGTTCATACCGCAAATATTTGCCAAATTAGAAATATTCGTGAGCAGGCTGGGCAAGCTTGTGTACAAGTACGTATATGTCCGAATCCGTTATATTTATAACAGACTGCTGCGTATTACATTTAAAGAAAAAAAAAGGTTAATTTATGCGCTTCTCCATACTTTTATCAAGGAACTAACTGAGCGCTATCAGCCCCGCCGCGGTGGTCTAGTGGCTAAGGTACTCGGCTGCTGACCCACAGGTCGCGGGATCGAATCCCGGCTGCGGCGGCTGCATTTCCGATGGAGGCGGAAATGTTGTAGGCCCGTGTGCTCAGATTTGGGTGCACGTTAAAGAACCCCAGGTGGTCGAAATTTCCGGAGTCCTCCACTACGGCGTCGCTGATAATCATACGGTGCTTTCGGGACGTCAAACCCCACATATCAATCAACTGAGCGCTATCATGCATTCAAGAAGAGTGTTAGCATTCTCAGTAGACATCGGCAAGCTCTTCCAGCTTGCCTATGCTCTGAATCGGCCTTCAAGACCGTTTCGGTGGAAGAGTAGCTAGGGATCTCAGCTGCTGACCCGAAGGTCGCGGGTTCTATCCCGGCTGTAATGGTCGCATTTCAATGGGGGTGGAATGAAAGAGGCCCGTGTTCTGTGTGATGTAGGTGCACGTTCAAGGACAACATATGGGTGAAATTTCTGGAGCCTTCCATGGCTCCAGAAAATTTTTGACGCAATCATGACGTGATCATGACGCGGCGAAACGCCTTAGGGTCTCGGCCTGTGGGCGTCTACAGCGCCGTTAAGCTGACTGCTAGGATCGCAGGAATTTAAGAAACGTAACGTTAGCATTGTACACATATCTTCTATACACCCTCAGCTATCCCGGTGAGGATCATGCCCCCCGAGTACATAGCTTCACTGACTGGGCTGGATGGCGTTAAAATAGCTCACGTGAAAGCGCAAACGTCCCGCAAAGTGAGTTAAAAATCGTATATCCGCTGTTTTGGAAACAAAGCGTGATTAATTTTATGGCTTACTCGCAAAAGTTCTTGTAATGTAAACAGACTTGAGTTCGATGAAAACTCGCACTCCACTCCCAAATGTAGTCATGCGGGCTTCTCTACACAAAACATGTGCCGACAAAATAAGTAGATAACTTCACCGAACAGCAGGTTATTGCGGCCAACTATAGCGTAGATCGGACGAGTTGGTGAACAGTAAAACTCGTTACACGTACTATCGGCTCCGAATGAGCCGATAGTATGGCGTCCCTCATAATCATATGGTTGTTTTGGTATGCAAACCCCGGACATTATACTGTTACACTGTGCTTGCAAGTGGCATCATCTCAAATGTAGAGCTCTTTATTCCGTACCCGGACCCGGTAAATAGCGTGCCACTTGCCAAATCCGCTGCTTTCCCTGAACCGAACCACGCAGGTGTACGCAGTTTGGCCTTTAACTTCTGAGACCAAACGAATCAACCCTCTCACAAGTCTAAGAATCGGGGGCCGGACCAGTCTTCAAAAGGAGCAGCGGTAGACTGCGTAGCCCTAGGACAATCAAAAGAAAGGTGTCATCACGACCCGTCGGGCGATCGCAATCATAAAAGAGGGGGAGGCACCCAACGCTGAGCCAATACCTGCGCCGTCGGCCGAACGTTGGCGCAATCAGCGCTGGCGCAACTGTTGTGCGCGCTCTGTTCGATGGCGCAAGCTATGCGGTGCCGATGCGATAAAGCTGAATGCACACGCTTAAGACCTCGGCGAGCGACCAGCAGGCGTCTGGGGCACACAGCATGGCCCGAGGCCACCCGCTGGGACGACTTAGTAGTGACCCAGAGAGCTCGACGATCCTGTGTCCGGCCAGTGCAGCAGCGCACGTTGACAACGGGAACCCGAGGAGAAAGGCTCGCCGAACGCGTATACAGGCAGCGTTACGCGATTGTGCCAGCGCTGCAAGCCGGTGGTGGTACTGCAAGCGGATCGGCTGACAAAAGGCCGACACTGGGTACAGTCTTTTTGTCTGTGGCGAACCTCTTAAGCCGTCACGCGCATGCATGTGGGGACTGACGTTTTTTGTATGATAGAGTAGACTCGCGCCAAATAAGAACATTGAGGCCGTCATAAACACCATATCTGACCATCATTTACACCGGGGGATCGACTCCTGCTCTTGGTACTCTAAAAAATGAACAGTGCCGCTGGCCTGGTATATACGGTTTATATACCCAACGGGAGATCTTTTATGGTTACTTACCCGGTCTTTCTTTTACCTTTTTCTCGCTTCGATGCATGGGTGGCATTAGTGCGCGAATTTAATAGAAGGGCGCGCAAACGCCAGGCTTCCAAGACGCCACACATTCTTCTGGTTGCCTTCAATTAGATCAAAACTTTTGTGTTGGGCCCGTAAGCCTCTAGTCTCAGCTTTCTCCATTAGCGGTTAGGAAGGGAGACGATGTTTAGGGAAAAATGGAGAAAATGTGTAGAAAACAAATGTGCGACCAAATTCAGGATGTTTTTTTTCTCATTCGTCAGTGCTCTTCAGCAGGCTTCATTCGCTGAAGAAAAACAAAACTTCTAACATGGAGTGTCTCAGCTTAACACTAAATCATTTTTAGCGCACCATTCGCGCTATAATCCGGTGAAGAATTGTGCGAATTGTTGCAGCTCTATACGCAGACGCGGTGATTAGTCGGAGCATGGAGGTCAATACTTCCGCGGTGAAGCGACCTGAAAACTCGTCCAGTGCCTCAAGTTATATATATATAGCACACGGGAAATTCTTAGGTGTGTTCGGTAGAGTACGCGGACGCCTACGTTCATGACGCAATACGCGTTGTGAAGAGTTCTACCTTAAACAGCCTCTCAGGATCACACTATTGGAGCATTTCCATTTCTGCACAAAAAGGTTTCAAGAATTCGTTGTGTCATGCCAGGTTCAGAAAGAAATCTCACCTTGTGCGTGGGCCACAGGCCGTTCAATGCAGTCAGCATTATCAGGTTGTGTGGTATGTCATCTTTCCTTCTATTTAGAATGTTTATGGCATACCGAGTTTAAGCTATAAGGAGAGTATTGCATGTGTTTCCCTGGCTTCACTTTCATAATGAGACTTTGGTTATTTTAATAGGTCTGCATTGATAAAAATTGTAAGAGTAGGATTGGCCGGAATTCGCTCTTGGAAACAATCCCCGCGTCCTAGTTTTTTGTAGCCTGTCTATGCTTTCTGAAAAACCCCAGGTATTTCGTAGCGCGAGAGAAAGTAATTTTTATTCGCCCCACGTATTTCACTTTAGTGTTCTGTCAACGTTTGCTTAAGTGTAGTTATATAGGCAATAATGTCTTAGAACGCTCGTCCAGTTCTAGGACATTGTTGACAGTAGCTTGTACTGAATTGCGAAACAATCTATAAACATAGCAAAGGCGTAAGTTGTTCGCCGAATCTACAAAAGAAAGAAAGCGAATAAACAAAGCTCGCTGTCTTTCTTGCTCCCATCTTTCCTTCATTATGAACCGTGCGAAATACCTCCTTCCCGAATGACAGCGATTTCCATCGTAGCTTACGACAAGTGGGAGTGAGCGGACCGTGCAGAAGGGCAGGGTATAGTTGTTGCTGCTTTATTTTGTCATTTAATTCTCACTTTCAGTGGTTTCATTACGATACTTGAAAATGTATAAAGCTCAGCCTGAGCGCATGGTGGCGAATATAAAAGCATGCTGCTCCCCACAACCTGACCTGAACTACCTTCTAGAGCAGTTTTCTTGGTAACTTGTATAATGATTGAACCTCGCATCAGTAGCCTTTGACCAGCATGTTCACAAGGCCCCGTATACCGGGAAAAACCTTACGCGTTCTGCCCGTCCATTTTCCCTCTCAACCTCAACTCCACTTCTTAGCTTACAATGGCCGAACGTTTACTCAACAAGTCACATAAGCGCACGCGCGCCAACGTACTCTCACTGAACGTAAACGTACAGACGATACACGAACGGCACCCGGCGGAAGCGACGCACTTGATCCCGGGAGCAAACACGGGCAGGGGGCTGCAAGTATCCTCGGCGCAGGCCTTTCGAAAAGCGGGGTGGTGCGAGTGGCTCCCTGGAATGGAGCAGCGATCACCGCGGCATGCTGCCTACCAGAGCTCGCTTCGCGGGCGCTCTCCTAAGTCCCACGAGGTTTAAGCCCTAGCCCAGTTTCGCGCGCTGCACACACTAACGCGTGCGCCGCAGCGCTCTATGCAAAAGAGCGTCGGCGGCCAGAACACTGCGGGCTTCCATCCTGCCCTGGCTGCCCTTCCGCTCTCCGATTTGAGGCACAAGCGTTCATCGCATCTCGTATGACAGCGGCCATCTGGCCAGGGCCCATGTTCGCACACTTGAGTAAAACGTTGATCCCAGTGCGAGTGAAACGCTGATCGTCACTGTCAGCGCGTGTGTGCCTACCGAAGAACGGTGCCTGATTGTTGCGTCTAACAAACGTGGGGGGTCGGCTCAGTGCACTGGCTCGTGACGTCATTTCTGCTCATGCAATATGGCCTGCCTTCATTGTACCCTTCAAATTATGCCGAGAGCAGTAAGTAGGTAGCTATACCGAATGAACGTTTAGGGATGGTCTGCGAGGGCTCTGTAATAAACCACTTAGTTTAACAGCAACTGTTAGCTAGAAACTTAAGAAAAACTTGAGGTTGGGAGTTTTTCAGTTCTGCTACCTCTTGTTGCTCGCTGAATTGCATAAAGACATGATTTACAACCTTAAGTCAAGAAAAAAAGGTTTGAAACAGGCACCCCCCCCCCTCTCATTTAACCATCACAGACGTGTCTGATTTCACTGCTATGCAACCAGAAATTAGAGACGACACTCTTGAGTAATTGCGGAATTCTTTTTTTGACAGTGCAATTGAAAGCACGCTCATACACTGGCTATCATACTCGGCCGATTCTGCTGCTTCTACTATTTCTCTTGTTTTTGGTCGGCATGAGTGAAAGGACTACACATGTATCGAAATCTTATGTACAAGTGGTTTTTTTTTTTGTCGGCATTAGTGAAAAGTGCTGCACATTTTTATAATTCTGGTGTACAATAGTTTTACACCTGAATTCGAAAAAAATGTGCAGTATCTTTCACTCATGCCGACCAAAAACACAAGAAATAGTAAAAACAGTAGAAATGGCCTAGGATGAAACCACTGTATTCAAAAAAGAAATTTAGTTTTTTAGGTCTACCGCATCATACTTACGGAAGCATATAAGAAACCTGATCGGAAGCCGTAAATGGCGTAAGGCCAGGGCCTGTTACAGGGTCCGGGCTTCTGGTCATTATTGGGCAATGTGCTACGTGCCAATGAATTTCAAATGTTAAAAAATGTTAAATTATGTGGTGGGTAGAGATGCCTCGGTCAGGCGTTGTATGCCTTTAGTTCTTACACCGTCTTCCAGTTCACTAAACGCGTGTTGTCGCTTCTGGCTCTCATGATTATACATGACAGCTAAAACGCTAACGAAAATGTCTGTATAATTTACATGACTAATTGCAGTAGAAAAAGTCCACGCCTTTAGATCACATGAGTTGCTGCTTAACATGCAGAATGATGAAAAAAAAAGTCACCAATTTACTGCAAGTGCGACCCAATCAATGTGATGACAACGAATTGTAATGGTAAATGAACCGAGGCTGGCAGCCAACTCTTTTGGGTCCAGTCTCACGCAACTCTACCAAACGCTAGTGCAACAGAACACGCCCTCTCCTGGGACAACTTTCACAAGCCTCTTCGCTTGGCGAGCGCAGCGCGTAGAAGGTTATACGAGCCGCTCGCCGACGGCTGCCGAGATAGTAAAATAGCGCGCGCGCTAGCGATGGCGACCACACCCGTAAAACTTAACTTCACAGCTGCTGCTGAAGCAGCCCCCATCCCCTCTCCCCATCACGTCTTTTCATGTTTGTTAAAGATGGTTGCTGGTGGCGGAAAAACATTTATTCAGAAAAGCACTGAGAGTTGCACTACAAATGCACTTCGGTGGTCTCCTTATTCCAGAAGTCCACTGGAGACCATCGCTGCTCGGGGGGCGAGCCAGTAGGGAGCGCTTCAGCATCCCGGGTGGAGCAGCCAAGCAGGAACTTCTCCGCCATGCCGTCAGCTTGGCGCGCTAAAACGAGACGCTCGCTGTGCGAAGTTGCCTTTCCGCAGTGGAAGAAGCGACCCCACGGAAGCGTCGCCGAGGTCCGAATAATTGTTTTGTGTCCTACCACAACATTGCAGAAAACACCAAGGGACGCTTTCTACATGCAAAACAGTTTCCCGTCTAGTCACAGCCGGCGAACACAGCAGCGTTAGCGAAAGATAAAGCAAGCATGACACGAGAGCCGACAAAAAAATTGGTTACAAATCTGCATTTTACACCGCAAATGTAGTCGAGGAGGAGGAGGAAAAAACCTTTATTGATGCTGGCGGTGCCAGATAGCCCTTATCCCCACCAGGCTGGTTGACATCCCTAGTCCGGGACGTCATTAGTCGTGGCCGCCACCTGACCCCGCTGGACAAGAGTTCGCTGTTCCTCTAGTGTGGAGCTATTGAGTAGGGTCGTCTCCCAGTCCTCTTTGGTGGGGTTGGGAAAGGGGGTTGATTTTGGGTTCATTCGGCAGGCCCAGACCATATGGTAAGTGTTGGCTACTTCTCCACAGTACTGGCACTGCCCACTTATTTTTGGGTCGTAATATTTGAGTATGGCTGGACAGAGCAGCGTATTTGTCTGTAGGCGCCGCAGGACGCGCTCCTCCGTTTGCGAGAGTCCCTTCGCTGGTGCGGGATACAAGCGGCGTTGCTCAATGTAGTATTCTTTGATTTCTCGAAACCGTGTTAAAGGTGTGGGACGTTCAGGTCTATCAGGGGAACGGGGAGTTTCCCGGGAAGCAAGCACGCGGGCCGCTGCATGTGCAGCCTCGTTACCCTGTAGACCCGGATGTCCCGTAGTTCATATAAGACGTTTTGGGGTAGGGTCGCGGTTCCTGATGCTGAATTTTAAAAGTCTATTAGCCAATTTAGAGATTTCTCCTGCAAGATAGCTCTCGCAGGCTCTTCGAGAGTCTGTAACTATTTGTTTTGAGTTTGAATGGGATACTGCCAGTGCAACGGCCACCTCCTCTGCCTTACTTGAGCTTGTTGCTTTGAAAGTGAGGTCATTCACCTGCGTTCCTTGATGTATTACCGCCGCTGTGTAGTATCCCCTAGGTGACGGCCCGGCCACATCGACGTAATAGACCCCATTACGGGAGCCAAGCCGTTGTTCAAGTGCCTCAACGTGCGCTTGCCTTCTACCCTGGTGCGCCTCCCTGGTCATATTGCGGGGAAGCGGGGACACCCAGAGTTTTGTTCTCCAATGTTCAGTAATACGCTCCGCGTTTTTGATTTCGCATTCGTGCCGGATCAAGAGGCGGTCCAGTAGGCGCCGCCCGGGGGGCGTCTGCGTAAGACGCGTACATTGATTTGTGAGGTTGGCTTCTTGGAGCTCTTGTATAGAGTTAAAGACTCCCAATGCAGAGAGTTCCTGATTTTAAGTGCTGATGGGTAAATCAAGTGCGCGCTTAATTACTTTCCTAAGAATAGCATCGACTCTGTTCTCTTCGTGTTTAGTCATTCGTAAGTACGGTATTGAATATAGAATCCTGCTAGTGACGAAAGCATTGGCGAGCCGAATCGCGTCCCTTCGTCGTAGCCCCCCGCGCTTGTTTGACACTCGGCGGATCATGTGCCCTACCTGTTCTCCAATTTTCCGTAGCTTGTCTAGCGTGGTGCTGTTTTAGATGCGGAAGCATTTTATACTCGCGCCTTGTAGTGCGCCGTCCGCGCCGTCCGCGCCGTCCGCACCGCTTCTCGAACATTCGACAGCTGACACGCGCGCATGCGCCGTCGCGCCGTCGCCCACCATCTGTGCCGCGCGCGCTTCTCCTTCGAGAACATTCGACAGCTGACAGCGCATGCGCCGTCGCGCCGTCGCCATCTGTGCCGCGCGCGCGCTTCTCCTTCGAGAACATTCAACAGCTGACAGTGCATGCGCCGTCGCGCTGTATATATACTCAAGGTTGGCGCTCGCTCGCTCAGTTGCCGCTCGTCGGTTGGTTTGTACGGCGCGTAGACGTCCAAGGTCGCGGTGAAATGAATTCCAACGAATCCACAAACACAATGATCGACGTCCCTTCGACCAGCGCCGTCCTTTCGCATACGTGTGTACGTGTTCACTCATTAAACACCCCCTCCTACAACCACGTTAACCAATTTAGCCATCGACCCAAGTAAGTCGCAATTTAACACCCCATTTCACAACCACGTTAACCAATTTAGCCATCGACCCAAGTAAGTCGCACTTTAACACCCCGTTAACCAATTATATGCTCCGTATCCTTCTCAGTGTTCCCCCGAGAGAAGCTGCGGGCAATTTTTTTGTTCTGTTGTGATTCAGAAGGCCAAAGATACGTAGTTCTGAAACATCTCGTATTGTTGATCCTAATACCATCAAGTTCAGGGTCGTCCTATCTTTAATGTTTTCTCTGATATGCAGGAATTCAGATTTGGTTGGAGCGCACTGCAACCCACAATGGGCCACATAGTCCTCCGCAATGGAGGCGGCCTGCTGCAGGCGGTCTTCAATTTCTTCTAAACTGCCCCGATTCGTCCAGATTGTTGTATCATCGGCATATATTGCATGATATATTCCTTCCACTACTGCCAATGCTTGCGGGAGCTTCATCATGGCAATGTTGAATAGCAGCGGAGACAGGACAGCTCCTTGCGGGGTTCCCCGCGTCCCCATTTTGAATGGTCCATGTTCCTCGTATCTATGCGAATGAACGCCAGTCTCTCAGAGAGCAAGTCTCTGATGTAGGCAAATATTTTCTTACCGCAATGGACACTACTCAAGTTCTTCAGGATGCTTTCATGTTTAACGTTGTCGAATGCGCCTTTAAGGTCAAGTGCAACGATTGCTCTGTCGTTGTGCGTCGAGGGAATGGGTTGGATAATGTCTCGTTTTAGATGCAAGAGCATATCTTGCGCAGACAGGTGTGGCCTAAAGCCAAACATGGAATCTGCGAAATGCCCCTTGCTTTCGAGGTACGTGGCGAGACGGTCTCTAATTATTGTTTTCATTAATTTGCCGGTACATGAAGTTAATGATATAGGTCTGAGGTTGTTCGTGCTGACTTGCTTGCCTGGTTTGGGGATGAATGTGACAACTGCTGTTTTCCGTTCAGTTGGCAGTGGTTAGCCATCCCAGATCGCGATAATGTACTACAATAGATGCCGATAAGAATCGTCTGACAGATTTGCTAACAGTTTTACCGTGATCAGGTCTCGGCCCGGGGCAGTGCCTTTGCGCGTTTTTTTTTCAGTGCCGCTTTCAGATCGCACATTTCAATAGGGGCATCGAGCTGACTGTTTTCTCTACCTGCGTATTCATATGCGTTCCTGTTGGGATCTGTGGTGCGACATAGGTATCTAGCACACAAATCATCAGCCAGCTGGGAGTTGGTTCCCTGAAAACTATGCAGGGCTCGACGGAGCTGCTTTTGCGCTTCTCCTCGGGTTTGGGCGGGGTCCACGAGAGTTCAAAAAAGGCGCCATGCTTTCCCTGTATTCATTTTTTTAGCTACAACATTGCACCGTTCTATCCAATTGGATTCGTTCAGTTGTGCAGCATATTCATCCGCTTGCTTACTCAACTCGGCTATTCTAAGTTTAAGCTTGCGGTTGAATTTGTTTTTCCGCCATCGTTTAGTCAAGCTTCTGCGGGCGTCCCAAAGGTAGAGCAGGCACTTATCAACGGCGGGGGTGTCTTCCGTTGTCTTTATAGTTTTAAGACACTTGGAATTGGCTGAAAGGAGCCGGTTTGCACATCCCGTATATCCTCCCGCCCCTGGCACAGAGGGGATCACCTGTGAGCGGAAGGCTGTCCAATCTGTCAGCTTAGCTTGGCTCCATGTTCTACGGCCTATGTTGCCGGAGAGTGTGATTCTGAGGAGACAGTGATCACTGCCGAGCGTTTCTTCTAAGTTTTCCCATGTTGCGTAGGAAATGTTCTTAGTCAGTGATCGATCCGGGCAAGTATCTTGGTTTACAGAATTCCCAATTCTAGTGGGTTTCATTGGATCTGTGAGAAGCGATAGACGAAGAGTGAATATGAGTTCTGCCAATTTCCGTCCCTTGGGGAAGCTTCGTGGGTGTAACCCCAATGATAGCTGGGGGTGTTAAAGTTACCCAAAATCACCAGTGGGTTCTTATCTTCTTCCTTAATCGCTTTATAAAACATTTCATTGAAGAGACATTGCCTAGATTTTGGAGAACTGTATACATTTAGAATGTACAAGCTAGGATCTCGTCTTTTATTGGGAAGGACTTTGACCATTGTGTATTCATGCGCCTCTGACAGATCAAGGTCTATCTGACAAGCGGTATACTCCTTGTGTACGAGAACACAGGTGGACGCACTTCCCTGAAATTAGTTGTAACCAGTCAATTTTGCCTGTGAGCCGGTTTCTTGTAGCACCAAAACTGCAGGGGTAAAATGTTGATTCTGCAGGAAAAGGTTAAGAGTGGCCCTCTTTTTCCTATCTTTAAATCCCCTGCAGTTCCACTGGAAAATATCGAGTGACTGTTGTTTGGAGCTTTTAATATTAGGTTTAGAACTGCCTGCCATAATGGATTTATTATTGAGGAGGTGTCATTTTCGCCACTGCAGCCAGCGTGGGAGCCTGGAGAGGCGTGGGGGACTCAGTTTGGTTTGTTAACGGCTGGGCTATGTTGCTCTCGGATTCAGAATTTGCCAGGTTACGATGAACAACTTTAATTAATTTTAACAATGTCTTAATGCTAGTTTTGAGTTGGTCCAATTGGGGTGTGAGCCAATTTTGAATGGTTTGTAGCACACTGGCTGTGAGAATTGGCAAAACGCTTTGCTTGAGGTCTTCCATAGCGGCTTGAACTGATAGGTTCAGCTGCTGCGGAATAATGTCTTGTACTGTAAGCTTGGTTTGTTCTAGGATCATTTTGCTCTGCTCCTCAAGTTTAGCGTCTAGTCTGCTTAGTCGACCTTCTATGTCGTTCGAAGCACCTACTACAGTTTTAGACACACTAGTGTTACCCGATACGTCTGACTGAGTGTCCTGCTCATCGTTCGAGCAGTCGGAGGTGTGCATAGCCACCGGTTCCGACGGTGGGGGAGGAATAGCAGCCTGGGACCCCTTCAGCGTCCAATTTTCGCGTTCCAGAGTTTTCAATGCGTTTTTTATGGCTTCCAATTGTTTTAAAATTTCAGGATTGGAGAGGAAGGCAGTGGTGGTGGTGGGAGACTGAGAGGAGACCAGTACCCAATTGCTCACCTGTTTGGGCGGATTTGCCAGTGACGGGAAATCCTCGGTGCCGAAGGTAGACGGCCTCGACTTCTGTCCGGCTGGGGCTTTGATCGGCTTGGGCTTGTTATGCATGGGCTTCGCTTTTTCGTCGTCCTGAGAGGTGCTGAGGGCTCTTCTAGCTTGTTTTTTAGTCCATGTTGCCGCTGTGGTGGAGCGGGCTTCCATGCCTTCCGGAATTTTCCGACGCACTGCGCAGAGCCGGTGAAATGGTTTTCACTGCATATAAGGGACTCGGGTTGACAGTCGAGGTTCGCTGGGCCCTCCAGAGTGAGTTCCACCTTCGCACCACAGTGAATGCACCGCTGATTGTCCGGATTGGGTCACGCATCCGGTCTGTGGCCCACCGTTCCACACCGGTAACATGCCGGATCCGTTTTCTTGTAGTAGCGCACTGGCACGTTTTCACAGCAGTAGTGAATGAATCTTGGAACGCGGCGTCCTTTGAAGGTCACCACTGCAACGTTGGATGTTCCGAGTTTCCGCACATACAAAACTTCGCCGTCAATCCACTCGAGCTTGCGTAGAAGGGATTCCGAAGTTTTATTGTCTGCGACGGTGACGACACCCTTGCGGGTTTCTCCGGCTGATTTCAAATGTCCTTGAAACGCTACCTGGCGGTCCCTGATCGTCAGCGTGATGTCCCCGATGAGCTTCGAGGCGAGGCTTTCCGTTTTCACACCTACAACAACGATGTTTTGATCCCACACCGGCCACACGGAGATACCATCGTTGGTGGTGCTGCCGGTGAAGCGTTGCACTGCTGTGCCAATCCCGCCTGGGCCGAACGCAGCGTGCAGATCCATGGTTATTTTTGGTTTAAGCACAATAACCAACTCGTTCGACCGGATGCCAGGGGTGTGTGTTGGCTTCCACGTCGCCAGCTGCCGCGGGGACTCAACGCAAGCTGCAGGTGTTGATCCTGTTTTGCGAGCCTGTGGCTGGGCGGCGACCGTCGAGCCTCGGGGCTTCATTTTAGCGAGCTTCTATTTCAGGTGGCGAACCATGATCTGAAGATATTCGTCTTCACCTGGTACGGGGTCTTCCCGTGTTTCTGCCACATCGATGTCAACCCACTGCATCGTGCTGGGGTCGTAGCCTGTCTTCGTGGGCGCTGCCCTGGCTGGGGAGCCTGGGCGTAAGCCTCGTCAGCGTTAGGCTTAGCCAGGCTCGGGCGTCACGTGATGTTCAACCAGTCGTAGATTGGCGGAAAAGGGGCCTACCTGGATAAAATAGGTATCCAAAGGTTCCTGATGGCTTCGCCGAAACGCTGAAACCAGTTTATGGTGAATATTTGTCAAAAGTCCACAACATTCGTCAATTTCCAACGGAGCCGACGTGACATGCGTCTCACGCGCGCGCTGAAACGCCGCGTCTCCAAATGTAGTCGAAAGACGATAGTCTTGCGTCTGGAGAGAGTGAACAAACGTTTATTTGATGTTCTGCGCAAGAAAATCGGTGAATAGTATTTTGGAGGCACTGCGTTAGAGTGCCTCGAACGTGTAGTGGAGGCGAACGAGTGCATTGAGGCACAATAAACACAAGCGCCATCTGGCAGTTATCTTCGAAAACGAAGGCGTGCAGCCTGTGGAGAAAGATGCGCACCAGACTCGGAGGTGATAAGGTGTAGAACGCGAAGCGACGGGCAGGTGCCACCACCATGTCGTCGTAGCAAAGCGGTGGAAACGTCTTCTTCAGCATCGCGTTGCACTGTCAGTGCAGCGCGATAAACACTACATTCCTTAAAGTTACTTGTGTGTGCCTCTTCTAGTGTAAAGGCAGACATACAAAACTTCGAAGTGTTCTTATGGCGCCACAGATATGCACAATAATTGCTTTTTAATTAACAATCACACAACTATGGACGCTATACCTTGAGCAATATTGGTGGGCGCTGCGAATGGGGTTGGCCGTTTGGTGCTGTTTGAAGTATCGTTATGGCGTACAAACAGACAAATGAACAGACAGACAGACAGACAGACAGACAGACAGACAGACAGACAGACCAAAATTTTTCCGTCGAAGGCCCCCAGAAAGACAATTGCCTTTAAAAAAAGGCGAGCACTTCAACTTAACTCATGTGGTTAAACTTAGGTTGCTGCTTCGCGGCGATGTCAGGGGATCATGCGCGGAACAGAGGACATGACTCTAAAACTTCTCCAATATTTATGACCATGACCCTATAACTTTAATTTTAATTAATTCCTTCCACACCGCAAACGTTTGAACATGACAGTACACGGCTGCTACTGCTAGATACCGCATAAAAACAACAAATATATGCTTTCCATAAACGTCAACACAGCAAATTGTAGAGTACACGGCTTCAGGTCAGAAGAATGAGACCTCGAGGCATACGTCGTACACGATATTATCACGAAGAACCGAGAAATGCATTTCGCCGTGACTCGGGCATCCTCGTCTTCCATCGTCTGTAGCACATCAGAAACTTGACTAACAATCTTTACTCCTTTGGTTCGATTCGCTTCTCGGAAGGGTTTGTCGAGCTCTGAGATCGTTGTGAAGCCGCACTGCACGCGGTACATTATGAGGCGACTCAAACGCAGCGCGTGCTTTCTGCACGAGCGCGTAAGCGAGCGGAAAACATGCCACCTACATCCCCAATTTCTACTTTTCTACTAAAGATGGCGCTGTCGGATGGATGGATGGAAGAGGAAGAAGAAACTGCCGAACACTTCATAATGTTCTGTAAAGGGCTTCACTCTATAGTTCAGGATGATGGCGCTACGTTTTTCAAAGCACTGGGGTTTAGGGACCGGGAGGGCAAAATAGACTTTAAGCGGGTAGACTTAACTAGAAGGAGGTTATCTGATTGGTGGCTAAAGTCAAGGCACGAGTGAAAATTAAACTCTTCACTGCAAAGTACGAATCCTCACTCACTTTTTAAGGAAAAAAAATAAATATAGTTTTTGGTTCATTAGGTATTACGGCTTGGTGGCGCCAGCCACCGCCTGATCTAAAGGGTACAGCCATATCCATCCATCCATCCATCCATCCATGGAAGGGATGAATTGATATGGCTGTACTCTTTAGGTCGGGCGGTGGCTAACGCCACCTAGCCGTAATACTTAATGAACCAAAAACTAGACCTACAATTTTCCCCTTTAAATAGTGAGGTTGAGGACTCGCACTTTGTGGAGAAAGATTTAATTTTCAATCGTGCCTTGACTTTAGCCACCAATCAGATAACCTCCTTCTTGTTAATTCTACCCACTTAAAGTCTATTTTGCCCTTCCGGTCCCTAAACCCCAGTGCTTTGAAAAACCCTGCGCCATCATCCTGAACTATAGGGTGAAGCCCTTTACAGAACATTATTAAGTGTTCGGCAGTTTCCTCTTCCTCTCCACATGCACTGCATACGGTGTCTATTCCTTCGCATTTGGCCGATATGTCTTGGTTCGCAATACTCTTGTCCTGGCCTCAAACAGTAGAGAACTACCCCGAGTATTATCATAGGTCCTTTCCTTAGCAATTTCCTGCTTAAAAGATCGAGAGATCTTTAGTGCGGACTTCTCATTCATGCCAATTCTCCCCATATCGGTCTCAGCTCCCTTCACCTTCTTTTTAACCGATAATTCTTTTAGTTTGGCTCCTTGCTGTTTTCTAAGTATTTACCAGCCGATTTTCTGGTTCGCTTCCTCCGATTTGTATCGACATTCTTCATGTACAAGTAGCTGAATACCTTCCTGGCCCAACGCTCCTTCCCAATTTCTCTCGATCGCTTCTCAAATTTTATCTTGCTGCTAGCTTCCCTACCCTCAAATGATGTCCATCCCATATCACCTTGTACTCCCTGATTTGGTGTATTACCGTGGTCTCCTAAGGCAAGCCTACTTATTCCACGTTGCTTAATTTCTAATCTTGCTTGAACATCTGATCTCATGCGCAAGACCGCATTGCCGAACGTCAGACCAGGAACCATCACCCCTTTCCATATTCCTCTCACAACATCATACCTATTGTAATTCAACAGTGCCCCGTTTTTCATCACCGCTGCATTCCTGTTACCTTTAGTCGTCACGTATATTTCGTGTCCCCTAAATACTCGGCCCCATTGCTCGGCGCCACTGCTCTTGATGAGAAGCACCATCTATGGCAGAAATATTGTAACCAAAAGATCAATTGTACATCTCATTTCTCCCTAACACTGCCGCCCCTGCATGCTTCCGTGCCCTCACAAGGCACCAAGGTTTGTAATTATCAGGTTATTGAGCGAGGCCTTACTTTAGGGGTAACCATACTTGGCATGGTCTTAGGAAGATCACGAAAAGCACAGAGAAAGCGAATGTCCGCTGAGCGGTGCACTAGAAGGCATACAGGCCAATCATGATAGTTTATTGTTCATGCTCCACAGCATATAGCCTCGAGCTTCCATAGTTTAGTTGTTAAAAGCCCAATTGTCCACATTGGGCGTACAAGAATTAGCAGAACTTTAGCTTTTCAGAAGTTTAATTTACCAGAAGAAACAAATTTCTTGTCATCACTTTCATCCACTAAGGTACCTATAGTTTTTAATTACTCATCCTCTCTTCTGCGTCGACAGGGCCACTTCTATGGCACGACGCCACCCGCCTCGGGGCTGAGTAAGAATCACGTTGATTGATGATTGATATGTTTGGTTCAACGTCCCAAAACCACGATATGAATATGGGAGATGCCGTAGTGGAGGGCTTAGTAAATTTCGACCACCTGGGGTTCTTTACCATGCACCCAGATCTGAGCACAAGGGCCTACAGCATTTCCGCCTCCATCGCAAATGCAGCCACCACAGCCGGGATTCGACCCCACGACCTGCGCGTCAGCAGCCGAGTACCTCAGCCGCCAGACCACGACGGCAGGGCAGTGAGAATTGCGTGATCACTCATGACCGTGTCACCACCGCTGGCCAATCCGGTGACAAAGCGCCTTTGCCGACAGCGTTTTTTCACAGTAATGCATAGCTTCTATGAGCGTAACGCGTGACGATCGCACAGTAATGTGCCCATACTTGAGTTCGGATTCCGCATACCGTATTGGAAGGATGTGGAGCTTATATAAGCTTCAATATTGCCGCGTGATCTTAGCTATTTTCATGTTACTGGCCCTTGACATGCGTAAGCACTTTCTTGCGCAGGCTCGCTGGAAATTCTCGGAAAGTTACCGATTTTATTAGTATCTCCCGATACAATTGCGCACACCACAAGAAAAAATTGAGGTTATTCAGGGACCAACGCGGCCCCTAAAATGATAATGCCTGAATATTTGATGCCTCACGTAAAAATGCCGACTTGCTTTACAGGTGATTATATTATCGACAGCTGACAAGTGTGATCATAACGGCTATCAGCGCAAAGTATGCATCGCTTATTCTTTCATTTCTTGGGATCAAGTTCACTCAAGAAGAATTCGCATCAGTACCAGACTGTGTACCACGTGCATCGCCGACACGACTACGTCACAATATAGGTACGTTGACAACTTTAAATAGATCGCCGCATTTGAATAACTCGCTTACTCAGCTAACTGACTTTTAATTTTATTCCTGCTTATTTGGCTTGATCTACATGAATCCTAACTTCAAAAGATCACTTCCCTGATTATGCGTCATGTCGTTAACAAGCGAAAATATCAGATGTGATGCCATGCGTGGGTCATGTGTTATTCGTTTCGTTATTGTAATAATTGGCATTAAATCACACACAAAAAACAAATAAACGACGGAGCATATAAATAAAAAAGTTTCCTATCAGTTTCGCGATTCACGTGGGATTCTTTAATTGTTTGGTGCTGTGGAAGCCTAAGCTCCAAGATAATTTGTAGAGAAAGCAATTACTCTTTGGCAATGGAATTCTTGCCTAAGTTATTTTTCTCGTGTAGTCAAAGATCACCTATCAAATGACAAGAAATGCAGCACTTACTGTATATTGTGAACGTTCGTAGCCTAAGCAGCCAAGTAGGAAAATTCTGAATATGTTACGGCCAGTAAAACACTGTGGGCTAGAGGCACGCTTCATCATACTCGGAAAGGTCTATATAGGTACTGGCATCAGCCAGTGCAATTACATTTGAACGTTTTCGTTTTCGCATAAATTTGGCCCAGATAATATATTCATTACACAGCTAAGATGATGGATAGTATTTGAGGACTCCTAGATTGTTTATGAATTAGGTGTATTTTGCTGAGGTAACATCATAAGTGTCTGAAGGATTGATTATTTTAACTGTATCAAAAAGGAAGATTTCTTCCGCCGTTCTTGTCTTTATGCCTCTTCTGGTGTAAGAGAGAGAAAAATCCATTTCAGTTGCTCCAGAAAACAAATAAGTAAATATATAGTTACCAAACCACCTCAAGGTTGCAGTTTTTCGCTCTGAAAAGTGAGCTAAAAGGATGTTAGCCAATCATAGAGCAAAGGCCCCATAATCACCAACTGGTGAGAGTATATGCCGCGTCACTATAACTACAAAGTCTGTTCCATAGAAATGCGGAAAAGTTTTCAAGTTTAGAAAAGTGAACGTTTGAATTCTAGATTCTCTTGCAGAATGGTATAAGTGTACAGGTAGACTTCTTCCTCCAAGACAGCGAAGTAATTTGCTGAAATTGTTATAGCATTTTGCGGCTACAAGAGAGGGAGAGAGAAAAGAGAAAAAAGAAAAGGAGGGAGGGTAACCAGATGCTAGTATCCGGTACGCTACCCTGCACTTGGGTTGGGGAATAGGGGTTGAAAGAGAGAGAGAATGATAAGAAATGCAGAACAAAACACACACACGTGTGCACACACAAAATCGATCAGCTCAGAGTCTTTCAGACAGGCCAGTAATGCGCAAGAAGTGCAGTAGTGTTTGCACGGCCTTCCTATGTGATGATGAGTCTTGAAGATGGCGTAGTGTACTTTCCTCTGGCAGAGGCTGGTCATCTAACTTGTGGAGTGTATTAGAAGGATACTGTCTTTCTATGTTATATTCCGGGGAGTCCTACAGGAAGTCTCAAATCGTCGGTTCACCTCCGCAGTGTAAGCAGGTGGTGGCGTCGGCCATCCCTATGTGGTACGCGTACGCCAGGGTAAACACGACGCCCAACCATAGTCTGCACAGAGCAGTAGTGTCAGCTCGTCGGAGGCTTGTTCAAAGCCGTAACCTTAACGTAGGATTAAGGGAGGGTAATCTTGCATGCGTAAAATGAGGCTCATCCCACCGTGACATGGAGCATTGGCGAGCAAGCATGCTGAGCTTCCTAGCATCGTTGGTCCTAGAGATAGGTATTGACTGGCCGTGGTCTTTAGTATGAACTGAATGGGCAGCTTGAGCGGCTACGAAATGTGTATTGCACTAACGGTCTGTTGGTGTGGGATTAATATTTATATGGAGCTTCAAAAGTAACGTTAGGGCCTGTTTCTTATGATATGCTTTCAAGACTAAAAAAAAAGGCGCTCAGATATCTTTTGTCTGCATAGTAGACTTCTTTTTGCGTAACTAGAGCTGATAACGAAAGAGTGGATCACAGAAGAACCACTACGAAGGTCAGCAACCCTCAGATCAAAAATAGTGGCCGGAACATGTCCTGTCTAAGTTCACTACTGTAATAATTAGCGACGTCTGCTCACAGAGGTCACTGATGTATTTGCGTAACCCGACTAGAAGGCCAGAGCCATTATTCACTTAGAAGTGTGGCAGCTTGGGTTAGTTGGTATGGCATGACAATAGTTATAGCGCGAAAACAAAATGACGACACAGAGTGTGTCATCGTTTTGTTGCTGCCAACTTCTTTCGAAGCTGCCACACTTCTTTCGTGTCCTTCTTGTCTCTGTGTCGTCGTTTTGTTTTCGCGTTATAACTATCGCCATCATTCACGTTTTCTTCTCATGCGGCGAGTTTAACCTACCCCCCCCCCCTTCTCCCCCCCATCCGAAAGCTTTCTGCATCTAACATTATTTCGCACTGCGTACGAGATAAAAGACGTTGATCTCGAAGGCGCTGCAAATTGTCTGCACCTCACCTGGTTTTGCACTGCCTCCATGATCGATTCACCATTAACCAAGCGAAGTTGTCATGCGATGATGTAATAATACAGCATCCGGTTATTTGATGTCCTAATGACGTCATGATAGCATTTTATCATATTATTACGTGATGATGTTTTGCATCAATCGTTTTGACAACAAAAGTAAATTTCTAGGTTTATTAATTACTTTAATAAAATAACTTAATGAAGTCCTGCAAGACGCGCCCTATCGTGCAGTCGGTCACTCCCACGCCAGGACTACCTGGCCAAGCCTGCAGCCCAAAACTGGTCGGACAGGAGCGGGCTGTCGATGACCGCCTCCATTCCGGCCATGGAGAAATCGAGGCTTGATTTAAGGCACCACCAGAGTATGTTTGATAATGACGACTTCTACCCGTATGTGGGCCACACATGAACCGGATAGTTTTTAGGGTATATTTCACGTAGTGTACAAATATTCGGACAGGAATGTCTCCGGCTGCGGCAATTTAAATATAAGCGCTTGAGACCTATTAAGTTTCGAGTTGGGAGGAAGGTACGCTCTCCGCGCGAGGCAATGATGTTTAGTGATTTCATTGTAGGTAGCGGGCGCATCCATTCGGTCCAAAGTCTTGTCCTCGTCGAGCCCAGTGCCGGCGTGTTAGCTGAGCGCACGCTTGGCAGCGCAGGCCTTCTTGTTGGAGTTCGTAGGGACACCCGCTATATGCTGCCCGACATGTGCGGCGAACCAAATTAGCGAACTGTCAAAATGGTCGACAGGGTGAGTTGGCGACTCATCATGGCTTGAAATATGAGCGTGGCACGTAAACAGGCACAGCTAAGACACAGAAGAGTGCTTCATCATGGCGAACAGTGTTTAATCCTGTTGGGTCCGACACAAGTAGTAGGCGCTCGGCTTGTTCGAAGATTACGCCGCACTTTTAAGTTGTAATTGCCGATTTTGAGTCACTGTATATGACCTCATTGTTGGAATCAATATCTACAATGCTGTGGCCAGGTCGTTAGTTCTTATGTGCACAACGTCGATGGTTGTATAACGGCCAAAGGCTAGATTTTAATACCAATTTCCCACCCTCTTCTCCCTAGGTAATGCTTCTAAGGCTAACAGCCCATAGAAAAATAATTCAGGCCTGCTCCCTACTCCGAACATGGTCTCTGACATAATTAAGTTTGGACACTCATCTACTGCCGAGTAGACGTGCGTATGTATGCTCCCGCCATTCGAGAGAGCAGTGTCGCTAAACCTGACGAAGCCTGTCTTGGGGGGGGGGGGGGGGGGCTCGTGTGTTTTTTTCTGGGTGCGTGAAGATGACTATGTTTTACTGTGTCTGTGAAGTGCAGCTTTGGGTATATAATGCGCTTCGTTCACTGAATGTTCACGTAGCGTACACCTGCAAGCTCTCCTAATGAGACAGTGCTGGAAGCCCAGCTGTCATCGCTGTTGAAAATGTACCAAAGGTCTGAGTGTTATCCATTCCAACAGGACAATCAAAAAGCGAAATGAATGTGTGCCGTTCGTCGGGATGACATCGATACGCGTTCTTTCCGTGCTTCAAAGGTGTTTTCTCTTGATTTGTTGTAAAAGTCTGACCTCTAACACATTCGGTTCTTTCTGTTAACGACGTTGTGCGCACTTCTGACTTGTTAGCGTAAGCTTTGACATGAGACCCAGTTAGTTGAGCGTCGCTGATGCTCACCCCTGCGATAGCCTTGCTTTCCGAGTCAGTGCTGTCAACTGCATAGATTTCGTGTTTTTGACGAGCGCGTTCACCGAGACGTGGTCTGCTTGTCCGAAAAACGACGGTGAGACGAAGTGGAAGCATCTTTAAGCTCCGTGGAACCGACTTCACCAGCGAAGGAAGAGACGCGTTTTACGTTGGGCTGCTTGCCCCCCAACACGTCAAAATGAAGCAATAAACGTGCGTGGCAATATATTCTTAGAACGGGCGTTTTTTATTTCATCATGGGGACAGGCATTTTGCTATTTGCGCATGACATCGCCGGCTTATTGCAACACCTCTGATTACTTTGTTAAGAAGAGGCAAGGAGGGATGGTGCATGGCGTGATGAATTTCTCAAGTAGTATGTTGTGTTTCTTACCGCTGCCTGGGCCCCTTTTTTGCGGTATTATAAATATGCGTCAGCCTCTCGCCAGTACATTCACCCAATTTATTTCTTTGATATATGTATCGCTGCTTTTACACCTAATTTGGATGCCTGTAGACAACTCAAAGGTTTTCTTGTTTTGTAACTTGGTCAAAAGGGGCGTGTGGAGCAAAAAGCCTGCGTAAATTTCTTAAATGGTTTTCAGAAGTCTGAGCTTCATTTTAACCAAGAATACTTAAGAACGACTGCCAAGTACATCGATCCGAAAACCTTAACAACGATAAAAAAAGCGCTCACTTATCTATGAAAACTGTAAAAGTTGAGCAAATGAATATGAACAGTTTATCTTGATTAATATGTGGGGTTTAAAGTCCCTAAACCACGATATGATTATGCGAGATGCCGTAGTGGAGGGCTCCGGAAATATCGACCACCTGATGTTCTTTAACGTGCTGTGCACCGAAATCTGAGCACACGGGCCTGTAACATTTTCATCTCCATCAAAAATGTGCCTCGCCGCGCTGATCCAGTGGCTAAGGTACTCGGCTGTTGATCCGCAGGTCACGGGATCCAATCCCGGCTGCGGCGGCTGCACTTGCGGTGGAGGCGAAAATGCTGTAGGCCCATGTACTCAGATTTGGATGCATGGTAAAGAAGCCTAGGTGGTCGAAGTTTCTTTCATTTCGCTCCGCCAAAATGTAGTCGCCGTCGTCGAGAAATATTTGGACAGAGGGACACCACGCTGGTTAATATTTTTTTTTATTTTCACGGATGAATCCCTTGGACAGACGAAACTACCAGTGTGCACTTAATGAACTTGAGTGGGCTTAGGGTGTTTCCCGATCGATTTGTTTTGTTGTTCGATATGTGAGTTTTAATGTCCCAAAACCACCATATGATTGTGAGAGACGCCGTATATAGTGGAGGGCTCCGGAAATTTTAACCACCGGGGGTTCTTTAACGTGCACCCAAATCTGAGCACACGGGCCTAAAGCACTTTCGCCTCCATCGCAAATGCAGCCACCGCAGCCGGGATTCGATCCCGTGACGTGCGGGTCAGCAGCCGAGTACCTCAGCCACTAGACCACCGCTGCGGGGCTTGATATGTTTTCACAACATTCCCGCCATGCACGAGGAATTTTCGTGTCAACAAATCCTTCAGCGTGGTACACTTCTCACGTTGAACTGAAATAACAAATTTTGAAATAACACCACAGCGAACGAAAACGTTGGGGAGGCAGAAGAATTTCAAAACGTCATCATCACTTCGCTGCGTCCGTTGGCCGCAGCGCCATCTAATGGCTCACAACAGAGTGCTGAGTAAGCGAACATACTTCGACAGCTCAGGCGAGCACAGAGTCAACGCCTGAAAAATTTCACACCATGCTTTGAGGGGATGTAGGTATTCCGTAAATAAATGCCTGAAAAGGTACACTGGCCATGTTATATTTTAGGCTCGTTGCTTTGAGAAAGCCATCACAAAGCCGTGGAAGACCTTCAACACCTACCTGAAGACACTGTACCATTTGTTGTGAATTTCGACAGGACTTAATTGCGAGCGCGCATCGCACCTTTTTGTGCCAGACATTCGCAGGCTCTGTTCGAACCCAAACTTTTCCCCGCACTGCAGAGTGTACCCAAGAATTTGGCTTAATTAACGGCGGAGTTGTCTAAGCTCGGAGAAGTCCCATTAGTCGCGAACAATGTTTATCGCTTTTATGAACTGGCGGGTGCTCTCTTCGTCTTCTTCATCAACTGAGAGAAGATACGACGAAATGGAAATAGAGAAAGAGAAAAGTCAACAAAAACAGGTAACCTTGTCTTACTGCGCCCTTTGTTCAGACTTGTCACCGCCAGTGCGATGCAGTCTTATATTTTTTTACAATTTATTCCTATACTAATGACCGAGTAAAATGGTGTATAGCTATCGCCAAGATATAGCGATAGCTTGTACGGTTATTCTTATTTCAGGAAAAGAAAACGAATAATTCAGCCCACTTGTGTGTGTGAGGCCCAATGCGTTCATCGAAAGAACAAAAAAACTGTGTGAAAAAACCTGTTCGCCTGGTTCGGCCTTGTTCATGCATTTCTGCGAGGCAATGAATGAATGAATACATGGTAACAGGTATGCTTCCAAGTTAGGAAGAAACTGAAAAGAAATAATTTCCGTCAGCGCACAGCTACACTAAGCGTGCTAGAAGTTTTATAATTGTACCATAACTCCTCAGTGATTATTTCAGCACATGCAAGTACTCTTACTGTATTTTTTGTGTTTTTTCGTTGTACTTTGGCCCGTTGGCATGTGAAATCACGTACTAGGTGTAGTGAGGGACCACTAAACTTTATTTTAGAAGCAGGTGCAGCTATCTTCGCTCAGAGGTGAGTGACAGCCCTATTCCAGGTAGTCATGGCTTGCACTCGATTCCCGGGCCCTGTTCACAACGCAAGCTGGTCCTAAGGGTTCAGTGACGTTAGCGATGTCTCCCACTGGTAGTCCCAATTTTGCTGTGCTCTCTCTGCGTGAAGGGGTGGAAAAAACGGATTGTTAGGACTTCCCCAAACTATGTCGTGAAATGTCATAAGGGTGTTGGCAGTACCCATGCCATATCTGAAGGTCCTGCTGAAGTAGTAACCGAACATTTGGTGAATCGAGATTAGCTCTATAGCAGTGATTGGTGACTACTCAAGCACTGACTGCCTTCTAGTTCCCTATGAATTTAGTTTATAGAGAAACTAACCTAAAGACTAAACAAAGTTTCATTAACCTTTGAAGATCTCAAGCCTCGGCCGTTGTAGCACATATATATTAACGTACACAAAACTTTAGCCTTACCCGTGATTTTATAAAAGCTAGATAGAGCAGAAAATTGGATATAGAGAACCGTATAGCCGGGCATTCGGTAAGACAGTGGACCGCAAGTGACGACGCTCGTAATTCTGAGAGTTCACTGGCTTAATAAATGTGTTCAAGAAGCTTACATGTCAACATGGCCTCTAAAGTGAGGTAACCAGTGTTCGTGAAATTTTCTTCAGATATTTCCTGCGTGCCCTGTTTGGTTTGGCATACTGTAATGCCTACCATTTACATTAGCATGTCTCTTGCCATGTGGACATAGGAATGCTACTACATTTTGGCTACATCGTGGATCTGGTACTCGATACTCAGTGCCAATCAACAAGTTTTCAGCTAACGGGCATATTCCTAGTTCAACCTGTTCGAAAGCCATTTGCCTCACTGCAGCTTTTTTCTACACCTGCCAGCAAGTCCACTTCGCATTTGCTTTCATAGGTACGTAAAACCGTTATCGGAGTATACGAGGCTGCATGGTGGATGGGAAATTTCTATTACATAGTTAACTACAAAATGTTCATCCCAGTCACCATCAACAAGTAATTGAAAGACCGAAAGAAAGAGTGCTATGGTGTCACTGACCTGCACGCATCCGCCTTTCATCACTACCGGTGAAGGAAGCAACGCTTTCATAACATAAGCGAAAATTTTGAAAGAAGATGACATAACAACAACGGAGACACCGACTTGCACAAACTCGGTTCCCTGGCACCCTGCCGTGTCCTAAATACGTCGAAACTGCTGGTTCCCTCGCTTCTCGTCTTTTACTATTCACTTGGCTCCAAGGCACTCGCTAGCGTCACAGCCGAGACCAGTTGTCTCATCCCGCGGTTCCTTCTGGCAGGTATATACCGTTGTACGCGGTTCATCTGTTCGCCCCTCTCTGTCGGTATAGGGCGCTGACCGCGGTGACACGCTCAATAAAATTTCAATCTCACCCGGCACCTTTTTACGTAGCTGGTGGTGCATAGGCAAAAAATATATTTTGCCCTCACTTTCATTGTGCTTAACGTACGACCGGGATGCGAACGGCCCATAACATTAACTCACTTTTCGAAAGACTTCACTGCCTGTGTACACAACAATGATAGGTTTGCCTGCCCCGAACCCTCCCCCTCCGCCTTTTCGACAGCGTACACTCGCTTACGCTCTCAAGCATTCCCGCCAAAGAACACAATGCCAGTGCACGCGAGGACAGGATGGAGAGGGGTGTAACTGCGCTTCGTCGCCTACTGCGCTAGCTTTTAGAATCTCTTTAGGAACACTTTGAAAGCCCATCCAGTTTTTCCCCCTTCCTGCAAGCAGGTCTCCCAGTTTTAGCCGAGAAGTCGCACGCCTCTGCAGGACGGGGAATGCGCGCTCAGCGGAACGTTCGAGCGCCAAACCGCACGAGCCGGGAGAGACGCTTCGGTGGGGAACAAGAGGAGAGGCCGGGCGCGTTTTCACCGAGAGCTCGCGGACACCGCTGCGCGAGCGACGCGGGAGGCCTCCTAACTGCTGCGGCCGCTCGGGTCGCGTGGGAAACACGCCTCGTCACTCGGAGTCAAAAAGCGAGGTGGCCTCTCTTCCTTTCATTTAATATAAAATGGCGACTTCATTCGTCTGCGCACACTCAGAAATAGCGGGAGCGCGAGAAAAAAAAAAATCATTTGCCGAGCCGCGCACCTTGTATACGTGTGACTGCGAGGACGTTTCCGCGCTTCGGGGCCCGCTAGAGGCAGATCTTGGTGTGTGTGCTTTGTGCGGTCGATTCCTGCTATACACGGGCGCGCTATATGGGCCACGGAGCGCGTATAAGTGTATGAATTGGTCGCTGCGGGGTGGCCGGAGAAGCAGGGCTCGCGCGAATGCTGCAGGAGTATAGCGGGGGCTCGAGAAACGCCGACGTGTACAAGCACCGGTCTCGCGATCGGAGCATCGCGGCGGGGAGTCCACTCTGGAAACTTCACCCACTCCGCAGTTCCGCGGGAGTCAAGGAGGAAGAGATATACGTGACGCAACGGGTCACCACCGCTCCGCAATGTGAATAGGTGAATCTCTCTCGTCTCTGTGGGAGCGCGGCCTTTTTCATTGAGCCGTGAGAGACATGGCACTCTTGGGAACAAGCGCACCTTTCGTCATTGTCTCATTCTATATATCGACTGTCAAGGAGCATGTAATGTAAGTGCCACTTGAGCTGAAGCTATCGATTTGATCTGTAGCCAATATACACTGCTTGAAGCATCATCTATTCTCCAGTGCTTACACGAGCGGCACAGAAATACTGCCGGTTTTTATGAAAAGGAAGGGAGCTTTGATTCCCGTAATAGGTTCTTTTTCTGTTAGTGTATCAATATCTGCAACTACTGCAAGCAGTTCTGATTGGGTCTTCCTCACTGAATTGATCGTTTCGTATAGTCGGCCTTCAGGCGACGTATCTTAGTTATGAGAAATTTGCGCTCACATCAGAAATAGCCCTTCGGTATAAAGTACAGGGTAAATATTTGAGTTAATCGAAGAATAATTTATTTGATTATATATTGCACTGTATCCATGTGAATATGCGAGGTGTACATTTACAATGACGTCTTGGAAGGAATTAACGACATTCAAGTTTATTATTTATTTCTTTATTTGATCCCGGTTGATTGATATGTGAGGTTTAATGTCCCAAAACCACCATGAGATTATGAAAGACGCCGTAGTCGAGGGTTTTGGAAATTTTCACCACCTGTGGTTCTTTAACGTGCACCCGAATCTGAACACACGGGCCTACAACATTTCCGCCTCCATCCGAAATGCAGCCGCCGCAGCCGGGATTTGATCCCGCAACCTGTGGGCCAGCAGCTGAGTGCTTTAGACACATAGGCCACCACGGCGGGGCTATTTATGTGATCTGGATACTCAGAAAACACGAAGAGAGGAATTAGGGCTTGAAGCTGTTTTCAAGACACAACACCAAGTTCTTTCTTGAAACGGTGTTTTTGAGAAAGAATAGGTTTCTTCGGTGTTGTCTTATTGGACGAATAATTGCTTATTGGGCGGCGATGTGCAGATCTTGCAGATTAATTTTAGGACTAGGAGCACCAATATAGGGAAGACTGAAGAACTTGTTGAGATGGGAACATTTACGCTGAAGCCTTTGCAGCATTCCGAACTGCATAATATCATATTCACGGTGAGGCTATCGAAATTCGTATATGCTCCTCAGACTCTCAGCACGGTGCTCAACTGCTTTCATAAAACAGACTCAACTGCTCAACTGCTCTCATAAAACTGTCTCGGTGTAATGTGAAGCAAGGTGCTGGACTACGCCGTGTATCAAGAGTGTAATATCGCTGCTATTACTAATTTTAGGGGCGAACCTCCTCTTAGTCTTCTTCTTCTTCTGCATCAGGCGTAACCAGCAGTATCTCCCGAACAGTATACTAGATGTCGCTGTCTCATCACCACTTTGAGCGGGCATCTCGGCGCTCTAACCACTTCTCGTCTGATTTCCTAAAGCGCGTTCGTCTAATAGAAGTGTGCGCAATAGGACGGATGGACACACGGACGGGTGGACGCATGGGCAAAAGCACGGACGTTTCACCTCACTCATCATAATTCACTCCGTGGATGTGCTGTGATTTTTTAGAAGTATTTTTTGTGGCAGTTTTATTGCTACATCTTTACTACAAGTGAACAAGGGTTGAATTGTATACATTAGAAATATGACCAGAAGAAAGCGCAGTATACTATGAATAGTAAAAGAGAAGAACTGTGATGTGATATCAAACCTGTATCCATGCGCCTATATACAAGTCAGCTGTAAACCAGTATCCAATCGTATACATAAGAGGTGAGTGCGTGCACTGGTGCTGTTGCACTTTTAACCCCCCTTTTCACCCTCACATCATTAAAGTTTCCAAGACGTCCCTCTTAGTATCTAGAATGATAACAAGTGGAACATCGGTAACGCTGGTTTAAGATGAAGTCAGCTAGAAAACTCGCTTAACTATTAATTCATATCATGTATTGCTGAGCGAAAGTTTTGCTGAAAAGCGTTGAAAAAAATTATGATTGAGGCGTGCTGATCTAGTGAATTCAGCAGCGGATAATGTGGATTCTTTATTCAGACGTTCTTTTTGGATGAGTGGTAATGCTTTTTTTATACACGTTGGGAGTTGGGAAGAGTTTGACCGCATCGGTGGATCAGTGGCTAGGGTTCTCAACGGCTGACCGGAAGGTCGCTAATTCGATCCCGGCCGTGGCGGTCGCCTTGCGAAGGAGGCGAAACAACGATTCCCCGTACTGGGCCATGTCAGGGCACGTACACTATATGGCCGAAATTCCCAGAGGCCTCTATTACGGCATCTCTCATTCTTGTACCGTGGTTTTGGTACTTAAGACCCCAGATAATAATAACAACAACAACAACAACAACAACAACAACAACAACAATATTAATAATAATAATAATAATAATATAATAATAATAATAATAATAATAATAATAATAATAATAATAATAATAATAATATTATTATTATTATTATTATTATTATTATTATTATTATTATTATTATTATTATTATTATTATTATTATTATTATTATTGGGTGAAGAGTATGGAGCCCATGCAGCGGTTAGCCTTTTGACATACATATTCCCAATTTTCATCTGCAAAGTGATACTGATTACAAAACAAAATTTATGTCAGAGTAAAAGATCGATGCTCGAGAACGTCGAAAACCTTCATATTATACAAAGCAGATCTTTAGAAACCATGAAATTATGGCGAATGTAGGATATAATTTACGCTTCGTATGGGACACAACAGTACTAGCCCGATGATTACAAGGCCTGCTCGATACAATTATATACTAATAGTCATACGAATCATGACTGCAATTCACTGCAAATCGACATGAACTGCATCAACTGCACCCAGTCCGTTTTATTCATGGCTAATTCATCCTATACTGACCTCAGCCTCAAGAACGACGGCCTGGTTCAACAGTTGTGTTTTTACGCGGGTAGAGCTCTGTACAATAATGCGGTCGCGTCGGGATTGTTGTTGCTTTACCGGGAATTGCTGCACCGGCTTTGCTCAATCGTGAAACTCGCTTTAACTGCTGGATCCACAAAATGCCGCGTCTATGTAATGGTGTCGACTGCTCGAATGTCGTACGCCACGTGACCAACAACTGCTGTAGCGAATAAACAAGCAGCAATAATGACAGCACCGGCTCTCCGCGATAGTGACGGTCGATCGGACTTTGGCGAATTATACATCACAAGCCGTTTCCGAGGCTAGCAGTTTGAAGGGTGCTGACGGTATGCGCGCCCTCAAAAAAGAAATTCTTTCAAACAAAGCATTTTCTTGGTACAAAGCACACTTTGTACAACGTTTCTGGACCACTATTTCGTGAATCCGCGCAGACCTAAATGTCGTCAATTGTCATCCCACGCCGACTTAGTAGTAAGTAAATGTATGCAAGATTAAAAAAAGCTTGATTGAAACAATGTTTTTGAAGTACAAAATAAAAGGAAAGGGGGCAGTGTGTTCCAATCCATGATGTGGCATCGATCATGAAATGTAAGGGTTTAAGTGCGAAATTTGAAAATTAAATTCCAACATCCATTTTCCTTTCCAGTAAACAATCTATCATCCCGAAATTACTTGCAATAGAGTTCTGTCTAGCAAGTTATCATATATATTAGTTTTATACTTAGGAATTAGTCTTAGAATCATCAGAAAAACTTTGGGGGTATCTATTCACTCCTTGGCGCTTCTTGGGCATGCACTGCCTGTGACTTCTTCTTCTTCTTGACTTTAACTATGATGTACTCAACACCCATATGTGCCCTGACCCTCTCTGCTATCTTCTTGTCTCTTAGAGTTACACCTATTATTTTCCTTTCCATTTCTCGCTGCGTCATCCTCTATTTAAGTTAACCATTCTATGTAATAATCCAGGCTTCTGCTCCGTAGGTAAGTACCAGTAAGATGCAACTGTTATATACCTTTTTCTTGGGAGACAGTGCCAATCAACCATTATTGATTTGAGAATGCTTGCTTAATGTGCTCCACCTCATTCTTATTCTTGTAGTTACTTAAATCTCGTGGTTTGGCTGCGCGGTTAATATCTCCAAAGTACACGTAGGCTCTTTTACAATTTCAAGTGCACTGCTATCCATCTCGAAGCGCTGTTCTCTTCCGAGGTGTTTGTACATTACTTTCGTTTTCCGCGGATTAATTTTTAAACCTACCTTTCTGCTCTCATTGTCTAATTCAGTATTCATGCATTTGTACCCTGAGTTACTCAGCAATCAAGTGTCATCGCGAATTGCAGGTTACTAAGGTAACCGGGAAGGCAAGATAATTGCTGGTCAATGAAGATCACAGAATGGATCCAAAGAGAAGACAAGCAGGTGAAAGAGAGAGAGGGATTTAGGCGGACATGATGAAATTAGAAAGATTACGAGTATCAAGTGGCAGCAGCAAGCACAGGACCGAGTTGACTGGCGGAACATGCGAGAGGCTTTTGTCCTGCAGTGGGCGTAGTAAGGATGGTGACGATGATCATGAATCACTTCTTATGCTTAAATACACCATTTAATGTCAATAAGTGTGGTACAAGATGCTACAAAACACTGGAGTCAGTTCGCAACAAACCGCACACAATCCTGTCTAGGAGTGACTAGTCAAAAAAAAAGGACTTAATTCACAAGTTTGTGTGCGGTGTATTCCGAACGGACATCCAGCGATACTTGTTTCAAGAAGACAAAACGCTGACATTCCAGAAAGCCATTTAACGCGCACTTGCTCTGGAAGAAGCTAAAAAAATAGTTGAAGAGGCACACACGAAAGAATCTGTTGATCATCTACACAAAGTAAGCACTGAAGATGAACAGAAAAGGAAGCGATCGTTTTTGAGAGTGTTGCCTTTGCGACTCTGGCAAGCTTCTTTTCCCATGCCTGTCCACATATTGCTGATAAGTGCATCAATTGTGGCAAAGAGGGACACAATCAGCGTGCTTTTCATGGCCCCAGCCAGAAGTCAGCGAGTTCCAGGAAGTCGATAAGCACTCTGCAGAGCGACGGCATAGGCAATGTCCATGCGCTGTCGCAAAAAAACCTGGAGTCCTATCACCGTTGAAGTCAAAATTCAGGGTTTACCCATAAGTATAAAGCTAGACAAGGTTCCAGAGTGTCTGTAATATTAAGACAACAGTTGGAGAATATTAGACCACGTGTGAAGCTGGAACCAACACATCTGCGTCTGAAAACGTACACAGGAGAGGTTGTGCAGCACAGCGACGTGTTTGAAGCGTCTGAGCGGTACAAGGACTAAATTAGTGACCTTCTGCTCTACGTAATGGGCACTGGAGGACCAGCTCTACTGGGAGGTGAGTGGCTCGAAACTCTTCGCTTGGACTGGGACAAAATCTGCGGTTTACACAAGCTCTGCAGTGCCCCCACCCTAGTGCGAGTCATTGCAGTCAAAGCAAGAGGACCACAGCAAGCGACTGAATGGGCTCCTTCACAAGTAAAGTGACATTTTCGACGAGAGCCTTAGCAAGATAGAAGGTGAGCAAGCTACTTTGTTTCTTAAGAAATAACGTCCAAAGTTCCTTAAAGCACGAAGTGTACCATATGCCTTATTGCAACAGAATCAAAAGTTGGGCTAGTTGGATATGCGTGGTATAACTATCAGTTAAAGCGCACAAATAAACAGAAAGGAAAAGAGGACAAGCGCTTGTCCTCTCTTCCTTTCTGTTTATTCGTGCGCTTTAACTGATAGTTATAATATGCCTTATGTTCAACAGTGGAGGAAGAGCTGCGAAATCTGCAGTAAAAGGCCATCATTACCAAAGTTTCCTCTAGCAAATTTGTCTCACTAGTTGTACCGGTTGTTAAAAAAGACGGCATAATACGTGTGTGTGGAGATTACAAGACAACTTTGAACCCTGTCCTAAACACAGAACGGTATCCTCTACTGAAGCTGGACGAGATATTAGCTACGCTTGCCGGAGGCTGGTTCTTCACGAAGCTGAATTTAAACAAGGTTTCTCTGCAGATGGAAAGACTCTAGAAAGCTCCGTACCTTGAACACGCACAAAGGGCTATTTGCAGTAAACAGGCAGCCGTTCGGATACGCCTCAGCAATGGCATTGTTCCAGCGCATCATGGATAACATGTTGAAAGGTCTGCCAGGAGTGATACGTTACCTAGATGATATTCTTGTGACCGGAGCAACCGCTGAAGAGCACTTCCGAAATCTTGAAGGAGTGTTTCAAACACTGGAGGAAAAAGGCGTCCGAGTAAACATCTGAAAATGAGAGTTCTTCAAAGAAAGCCTTCAGTACTTTTGGTATGCTATCAGTAAGGCCGGAATCAAGCCAAAAAACGAAAAAGTTCAAGCTTTTTTGAAAGCCCCAGTGGCAACTAATGTAGCACCGCTGCGATCGTTGCTTGGACTCATCAACTACTACAGCAAATTTACCATTTACCCACAGATGGCAACACTTACTAAACTTTTGTACAGATTGTTACAAAATGAACGTCTCTTGGTCCTGGGACCACAAATTCGAGCAAGCGTTTGAAGCCTTCAAAGCAGTGTTGTCGTCTTCTGAAGTCCTTGCGCTCTATGATCCGATGCTTACCACTACAGCTGTCATGCGACGCGTCCACGGACAGTATCGGCGCCGTGTTATCACACGTTATAGAAGGCACCACTTTTAGGCCAATTGTTCACGCTTCCAGGGCGCTAACAAAGGCCGAAGGAAATTTCAGCCAGATTGAGGAGACACTTTCCTTAAATGTTGGCGTCAAAAAAAATTCATTTTTATATTTATCGTTGACAATTTAACTTAGTCACAGACCATCAGCCACTGCAAACGATTCTTAGACCAGAGAACGAGCTCCCGGCTACAGCACCTGCTAGACTACAACCGTGGCCATAACTCTTTCAGCTTACAAGTACTACCTGGTATACCGACAATAACGTGAAAATGGAGACGTGGACTCTTTTTCGCGACTACCATACGGAGGCAAGCGACGGAGAGGACAGCACCAGTGAGGAAAGAAATAGCTCGCTACACAGGTCATGATCCTCTTCTCAGCCTTGTTTTAGAGTTCACTAGAAAAGGATGTTCTTCGTATGTTGAAGACAAAGAGTTGAAACCATATATACTTTGACAGAGGCTGTGAGTTGATGGTCCACGAAGGGTGCCTGATGTTCTGAATTCGGGTGGTAGTGCAGCCAAAACTGCAGTTTCTAGTCTTAGAGTAGATACATAAGGGACGTCCAGGCATCGTATACGAAGCAAATAACTCGCCCGCAGCTACGTATGGTGGCGATTCGTGGAATGAGAAGTTGAAAATCAAGTAAGCCACTGCATGGCATGCCGGCAACAATGCAACATGTCGCAACAGGCACCAATCCACCCATGGTCGCGGTCGACACGGCATGGTCACGCCTCCATATTGATATTGCGGGCCCATTCCGTAATCGTACGCTGCTAATTGCTGTCTACGCGCGCTCTAAATGTACAGAAGTTTACGCCATGCCATCCGCGTTAGCACAAGCAACCATAGCGAGATTACGTGACTTGTTCACTCGATATGGCGCGCCGGAAACAATTTTAAGGGATAACGGCATACATTTTCATCAAGCGAGTTCAAGATGATCATGAAAGAACACGCTGTTCGACAAGTTTTCACGTCTGCTTATCACCCGAGTAGCAATGAACTGGCAGAAAGGTTCGTCCACACCGTAAAAAACGCCCGATACGCAAAGGCTCTGCAACAGAAAGTCTTGAAGAAACAATGTGTAAATTCTTGATAGCATATCAAACCACACCACATGCAACAACGCTAAAGACACCATCTTATCTTTTCCTGGGCCATCATATGTGCAATCGTTTGGAGGCAATGAAGCCCACCTTATCGCACATGGTCAGTACAAGCCAGTCACAACAAATTATACGGCGAAACACGGATCACACTGCGTTTCAAGTAAACTTTCAAGTTTTGATTCGCTATTTCAGGAGTGGACCAATGTGGCTCGATGCAACTATATTGAATCGGAGGAAACCAGTCTTGTACGAGGCCAAGGTGGAGACACCAAACGGACCTCGCCCATGTAGGCAACACAAGCATTGTTTGCTACCAGCCCGTACCACATTGAAAGCGTCCCCATTCGCGGTGGAAGAGGAAACAGATAACTGCCGTCTAGCCTTTGCAAAACATGTGCCCGCAGCAGCCACGGTCTCGGAAAATCCAAGCATGGTCAGCGAGAAAAGCCCTACGAGGCGATACACTCAATGAATTAGGATGCAACCAGAAAGATTAAAGGCATTCTGATTCTTGAATTGCCGTAGAAGAAGTGCTCCGAGACGCAAGAGTCAGTGACTGGCGTTGCCCGAAATGCGCCGAGTGACATAAGCGGGAGCGTTCATATCGAACAAGCTCCCACTTTTACAGGACAGACTGTTTCCAGCTAGAGACAGCAGCGCATCTCTTCGGCGTCATCTTGCTACAAAAATAAAAGGTACATCATCATCATCATCAACAACATCATCATCCCCATCATCATCATCATCATCATCGTCGTCGTCGTCGTCGTCGTCGTCATCAGCAGCAGCAGCATCACCCTGACTACGTTCACTGCAGGACAAGGCCTCTCCCATGTTCCGCCAGTCAACACGGTCCTGTGCTTGCTGCTGCCAATTTATACCCGCAAACTTCTTAATCTCATCTGCCCCCCTAACCTTCTGGCTTCCCCTTACCCGCTTGCCTTTTCTAGGAATACACTTAGTTACACTTAATGACCAGCGGTTGTCCTGTCTACGTGCTACATGCCCACCCCATGTCCATTTTCTCTTCTTGATTTAAACTATGATATCCTTAAAACCGGTTTGTTCCCTATTCCACTCTGCTCTTTTCTTGTCTATTAAGGTTACACTAACCACTTTCCTTTCCTTTGCTCACTGCGTTGTCATCAATTTAAGCTGAACCCTCTTTGTAAGTCTCCAGTTTTGCTCCGTAGCCAAGTACCAGCAAGATGCGGCTGTTATATACCTTACTCTTGAGGGATAGCGGCAATCTACCTGTCATGATATGAGAGGGCTTGTCGAATGTGCTCCACCCTATTCTTATTCTTCTAGTTGCTTCAGTCTCGTGGTTCGGCTTCGTGGTTATTACTTGTCCTAAGTAGACATAGTCTTTTACAACTCCAAGTGCACTATTACCTATCTCGAAGCGCTGTTCTCTTCCGAGGTTGTTGTACATTCGTTGTACATTTGTTGTATTTCGTTTTCTGCAGATTAATTTTAAGACCTACTTTTCTGCTCTCCTTGTCTAACTCCGTAATCGTGAGTTGCGATTCGTCCCCTGAGTTACTCAGCACTGCAATGTCATCGGCGAAGAGCAGGTAACTAAGGTACACTCCATTAACTCTTATGCCTAACTGGTCCCATTTAGCCCTCTGAAAACCTCCTTTAAGCACGGTGTAAATAGCGTTGGGGAAATTGTATCCCCCTGCCTTGCACCCTTCTTGATTGATATTCTGTTGCTTTCTTAATGAAGCACTATGGTAGCAGTTGATCCCCTGTAGATTTCTTCCAGGATGTTTATATATGCTTCGTCGACGCCCTGATTACGCAGTGTCTGCATGACTGCTGATATTTCTACTGAATCAAGCGCCTTTACGTAATCTATGAGGGCTATGTATAGTGGTTGGTTATATTCTGAGCACTTTTTTATTACCTGATTGATAGTATGAATGTGGTCGATTGTTGAGCAGCTTGTTCGAAATCCTGCTTGTTCCTTTGGTTGATTTAGTTCTAATGTTGTCTTAATTCTGTTAGCAAGTATCTTTGTAAATAGCTTGTATACTACGGAGAGCAAGCTGATCGGCCTGTAATTCTTCAAGTCCTTTTCATCTCTTTTTTATGTATTAGCATGATTTTAGCATTCTACAAGATTTTGGTACTCTTCCCGTAAGGAGACACCTCCTAGACAGGGTCACTAATAAAGTCTACACACTCTTGTTAACGCGTCTTTTTCATTGCGACTAGCAAAAATCGCACAAGAAATGCGTTGCATCCCGGCGGTGCGAAAGGCAACAAGTTGCGTAGCGAGCTCGGCTAGCTGCAGTTGTTGAAGTGCCATATAATAGGTCAGCAAGGCAGAGCATAGCCATGTACGTAGTCATTCACCACTGTTTCAACGCTGGGGCAATGCAATGGTGGCACAGTGTTTATTTCAGCATTGTGAAAGATACTTTAAAACAAAATCCATACAGAAAAACTACGGAGTCTTTGAAGAGGGGCTCCGAAAGTTGGGGGTCCTAAAGCCCTTTGCATATGCAAGTCTTGGGTCGAGCGGGAGTGAAGAGTTTTCGAATAGGGTCTGCAACGCTTGGGACGCTAACCCAATTCTTGGTCACTTCAATGGGTGCCGTCACGTTTGTCTGACGTAAAGCTTTTGGGGCATGCTTTGGAGCTCCCGCTTAATTCGAGAAATAGAGTCCCCAACATAAAACGCAAGAGGGTTCCTCGACGCTATTTCTTTCGGGCCCGAAACTTTTGGGGCCCCTATTCGCAAACACCGTACTATTTGTAATAACCTGCTCGAGCAGGAATGAGACATCAGTATTTTGAACTAGCTGCCTCCTCTGTGAAGCTCCAGGAACAATGAATAATTGTTTCAGTACCTGCAAAGACTCCTGCTTGTTTTAGGACGAATTTTAGGGGCGAAGCTCCTTAGGGCGTGGGTTTGTCATTCCTTCGTATTAATGGAGTAGTACGTAGCTCTATAACGGGTATGTGCCACAGGGGATGCGAGATGGGAGATGGCGGTACCTGGATTGTTCACTAGATAGACGCACGGACGGACGGATGGATGGATGTATGAATGAACGGACAGACCGATGGATGGACTCACGGACGGATGCGTGGGCAGATGGACGGACGCATAGATAGATGCAAAGATGGACGCACGGATGGTCACACGGACGGACGTAAGCAAGAACAAACGGACGGACGGAAGCACGGACGGCCTGATGGACGCTTCACCCCACCTATCAATCATCATTCACTACGTGAATAGGCTGTGATTTTTTTATACGTGGTTCATCTTAAACTGCTCCGTACTTAATATCTCAGTCAACGTGCTCGAAGAATAAAGTCTTCTTTTTGGCGTGAGCACGCGCGTTGTGTGCCGCAGATGACGATGCTATACGAGGCTTTGACTGTGTTACGCCAAGCGACGACTACAACATACGACAGCCTCTCCGCCTAAAATGCCTCGCACTAAAAACAAGTCATAGCTTTGCTGTGAAGACGAAGCAATGTACGCAATAGCAACAAATTGAAAGGTGCACGCGCAGAAGGGAAAGCAGATCGAAACGTCACCGCGTTTCTCACGCACGGAACGTACCCACAGGTACAGATGCACGTGAAAGCATCTCAGTTGTTACTTCACTCTGTCTGAAAAGCACGCGCTTTTCGCAAACAGAGACTGCAATTATTGATTGCTTGATTGATTTGTGGAGTTTAACGTCCCAAAATCACCATATGAATATGAGAAACACCGTAGTGGAGGGCTCCGGGAATTTCGACCACATGGGGTTCTTTAACGTGCACCCAAATCTAAGCACACGGGCCTACAACATTTACGCCTCCGTCGGAAATGCAGCCGCCGCAGCCGGGATTCAATCCCGCAACCTGCGGGTCAGCAGCCGAGTACCTTAGCCACTAGACCACCACGGCGGGGCCTGCAATGATTGCAGTGACCTTTGTGCGACCGGTAACTACAACACAATTATTTCAGGTAAAGCCCGAGGCCAGACAAGACGTACAACCCTCCCCTCCTCACCACCACGAGATAAGGGGGCGCGAGGGAGCGTGGCTCCCCTCCTCTTAGCGGGGCAAAGTTCTTGTGGGAGATTAAGCATGCGCCGCCGCGCGATGAGCCGCCGCACGCTCACTGCGCCATCTTGCTGGTAATCCTGACAACACGATCATTCCCACCAAAATGCCCGTCAGCAGCGGTAAAGGGTAGATATAAATAGCTTGCCGTTTGAGCGTTAGAGGCTGTGCTCCTCGATGATTCAGTAGTTAATGCCTCGCACTCACGATGCAGTGGACCTAAGCTCGATTACGTGCACCGGAGTCTGGGTTTTTTTCTTTCATCTTCATATAAATAAATACATATACGGTGAGTGACGGAGACGCCAACGCTGGCGGCAAAATCCAAGAGTGTCCGTACAATTGCTATGAACAATAAAATACTTCAATGTTTGCACCAAATCGTGCCCATCGTGGCGCAGCCAAGCACGGACCCATCACCACTCGTACTTCCCGTCCACCGACGCGTCTAGCTTCGGAGTGCGCGGCTTCCTCCTCGGGAGTATGCACTTTCTTTGGGCGCCTGACGACTCTGCGATGACTACGGTGGCGTGTGCGGCTTGCTTGCTTCCTCTCTCCATCTTATTTCTTCTCTCATTCTGTACTGCTTTCGTTGATGTTCTTATGATCTATCTTTCTTTTTCGTTCTGCTTATCTTGCTATTTCTCTCTTTCTCCTTCGTCCTGTGATGCGCGTTACTCTCGCCCCTGCCATCACAACTGTCCTCTCACTCACTTCGCTATACTTACTCTTTTCTACGCTGTACTCTACAAGGCTACGCTGTGCTGGTGCATGGGTAGCCGATTGCTTAGGACGCTTGTCTTCGGATCGAAGAGGTGACGCGGGTTCAAAGCCCAGCTCATAAATATTTTTAAGAACAATTTTTCTCTTTCTATATTTTAAGGTTTTGAATTTTCTTTATTTCTTTCTAGCTTTTTTTTCACCCATCAGGATTATTACGGACTGCGACGTAGTGGTTTGTAGAGAGATTTGCGCAAACTAAGGGGCACATACCCATTCATGATAATTTTGTGGCAGGGTCGACATTATAAAGTTGGCTTAGGCACCTTCACTGTTAAATACACACAGAAAATAACAGAGAGAGAAATGTGAAGAACAAAAATAAAGATAAGCAATGAAGGCCGTTGAAATTCGCACTACCTTCACAATCGGGGTGACTAGTGTGAAGCTGCCTTGACATTATGACCACCCATAGACTAGCCGGCTTGGTATTCACTGTCCATGGAATACATCTACCAATTAGATATCACCTTTGGTTTTTTTATTGCTTTGTATTTAAATGTGGTATGTTTTTAATCAATGCCATAAAAACTCGTAAAGAATATTAACCGCTGTTCCATGGTTAGCACATTCTGCTATCTCGTAGTATCCAGGAGTGGCAGTGGGGCAGGGGTTTGAGTCCTTAACATGGCTACGACTCTTTCAAGAAAGTGATGGTGTCCATTGTGGGCCGCTGTTCCACGGCAGCTTTCTGCTGACTCCGTGGTCGTGCAATCAACCAAGCAATGAGCTCAGTGCGAAGACATGACCTAAGTGCGAAGACACTCTCAGTGCGAAGACATGAGGTCAGTTATTTAATGACGACCTTATGAATGGGCAAAGTTAAGACGAAAATTCATGAGAAAGCTCACAGTAATGTGTCACCAAGGTCTAACTGGGCGCTTATCTATAGGAACGTAAGAGCGCCCATTTGGAACCCAGTTTCCACGACAAAGCTATGGGAACGCTAGCATTATCAGCTGTCATAACCCTCTCACCCCTGGAAATATACACAAATTTTCAGCACTCCCACGTGACGTCACGATTAAAGAAATCTGCAGCCCTTTGTGGTTAGCAGTGCGTTTGAACGAAATGTGGGAAGCGTCAGGCTATGTAATTTATGATTTTGGCATCGAGCTCATCAAACGTGAAAGGAGAGTGATCAAAATGCGAGCAATCACGTCATTGCACAAGTGAACGAGAATCGACACGTGAATACATGAATAAATAAAATGAAAACACAAAGAACCGCTGCACAGGCAAACTGTTCTCTCGGCCCTCGACGTCTCCAGCATTCACGCTTTTGTTGACGAGTGATGATATGAGCGGAGCGCACGCACATGCATACGCCACACGCGTACCGTGGTCAGGAGTTACGAGCAAGTCAATGGATGCCGTGACGTGATAAAGAAAAATAAGAAAAGCTAGCATGAAAAAGGTGTGCGGTCGTATATACTCTCTCTTCGAGGAACAAAGCAATCTTCGTGTTGGGACAGTCAACGACCAGTAGAAGGGAGCGGTTGTGTTGCTACATTTACAAAATGAGTGCCTATGGGGTAAAAAAGAGAGGGGCGGAGGGGTAAGAGCAGCAAAGTAGCGTGGCAAATGAGAAAAGCATCTGTTTAATTTGTTTTTTTCACATGCGAGCGAAATCTGCTTTCATGTAATTACCCATGCGACACATCTAAGCATACGCCAGGAAATAAATTACTGCCAGGTTTCAGAACGGCTTCCATACCGAAATAGACTGTGGGCATGGTTCCCAAATTGCGTGGTACGAGAAGGGCCAATCATGCTTCGCAGTATCGAGAGAGCGCGCAGACGAGAGTCCTGAATTCACGCCAAATCACCCACATTCACAGTATCCGACTTTAATCACCACATCAAATTGTGCGGATCTGGTAATGGGGCTGCTTTGGCACAGAACATCTAACAATGTGGCATATTTGGTGCGCGCGTTCGCAAGAAATGTGAAACACAAAACTGTGGATTCATTTTCATGTCAAGCAAGGTGTAAATTGATGCGCGGGTATGGGAGTGGAGGACTACGTAGACAATAGGGACGTTTCCTCTGATTTTTTTGATCATTTTGCTACATCTATCTCGTAAGCTTGTCATATATTGAAATAACTCAGAACAATATGGCAATTCAGGGCATATGTTGCTGGAGGAGACATGCTTTAAACTAATTCTGCTACGCTCACCTCTTTTGGGAGCGCCGATTTGTACTTAGAAAAAAGAATCCTTTGTTTCAAGCTCTGGCAGTTGACTTTCTTTCAGCAGCGCTAGGTATAGCCAGTGACCACCCTCAGTCTATACAATTTTCGTTTACATTCCAAGTGAACTCGCGCCGCAGAAAATTGGATGACGGCCGCGCCAGGGCGCCTGATATAAAACAGCCGGTTGCGCGACGGCCGGTCGGCTGCTCGCGAAAGCCCTTGTCGTATACAGTGTGTTCGCGGCGGTTCCCTCGCGGCGCAAAAAGCGTGAAAACGAAGCGGCGTGCTCCGCTTCGATCCGACGCGACGTATTTCAATAATTCGCTCGTAAAAAAGGACGACCACGGCCGCCGCCTTGCTCACGCGCCGCGGTTTCGGTTGCCGCGCTCGTAAATAACCTTGTAACATGCTCCGCCGTACCAGACCCACCACGAGTAGTTCCAGGTCTGTACGCCTGCGTGCGTGGCGTTGAAAAGGGGGCGGCGCGCAAGGAGAAAAAAACCCCGGGGTCACTGACGCGTTTCACAGCCGTTAAGCTGCGCGGGATGCTATAATTGGAAGTGATTCGCGGACACTGCTTTCCTCGCAGATAGTCAAAAGCTGCGTTTATTCTGACGAGTATACTGATCATTAATACTTTTTTCCAGGAAAATTCGTATCACGCTTCAGCCTGAGATGCCGTCATGAAAAAACTTCGTATGATATTTCCTTTGGCTGTAAAAACGAATTTAAGTTTTGTGTAAACTTCCTAAACACACAAATATGATGTGAGTAAGTGGTCTTAGTCACTGAAAATTTAAGCATAACATCTTCATTTCAGGTACCAGGACTTTTTGGTGAGGTATTCCTTCAACAGCTGGCATGAGAATCGAATCGAAATTTTGTCAAATGTCTTACAACCTATTTGTGCCAAGACGGACCATTTAATCACCGACAAATGACCATTCCTGATTTGCTTCCGCCTTTGATGGGAAGTGAATGGCTGGGCTATATGAATGCACTCATTGATTCAAGCCAAACTCTCAGGTTTTCAGACGAAGTGTCTCTTCATAGAACGCTTCTGCTTTCGGCTCCGAGCATTGTTATCAAGTTTTTCGCTTTTTACGGGAGACGCTGCTCCCTGCCCCAAGGCGACGGACGCGGAGTCATCCACTGGTCCGCCCAGCCAGAGGTCTGCTATGGCGAGCTCCTCGGTAAATCAGCGCGCCTGGCCCAGAACCAGTGAGGCCAACGGCGATAGTCACTGCCTCATGGCTGTGGACGCGGAGCCTTCTGCGGCTCTGTCCGGCCATAGACCACCTTTGGCAAGCTCGTCGCGGAAACGAAGCACCTGTTCGAGCACCAGCGAGGACACGGAACTGTACTCGGCCACTGGCGACGACTCGTCGGATGACGACTTCGAGACCGTGAGAAGCAGGAAGGCCAAAAGAAGAAGTATCAAGCCGTCTTCACCAGCAGGGACATTAACGTCTCAGTCGAAAGGAGAACGCTGGCCGCACACCATCCTATTCATGCCCGAGGACTCCACCATCAGCCTTCGAGCAGTAAACAGGCAAGCTCTCTCTATGTACTTTGAGGGGGTAGCACCAAACGACATTAAGGATATCCGGGTGAACACGCGGAAGAATATTCTAGCTGTGGACACAATGACTGCCAGCGCCATAGACAAGCTTCGCAGAGTATCAGATTTGGGAGGCATCAAAGTTCGACCGGTTATTCCAATGGACGGTGCCTGCATGGCGGGAGTAATCTACGACATTGATTTGGCCATAGCAAACTCGGACCTCCCAACTCTCATAAAACCAGCGAACGAAGGAGTTCTCATCGCGAATGTACTTCGCCTCGGAAACACCCGTTGTGTAAAGATAATGTTCAAAGGAGATTCCATTCCGTCGCATGTCAAAGTGGGACACTTCCGACATCCTGTTCGACCATTTGTCCCTAAACCACTCCAGTGCCATAACTGCATGAAAATTGGGCACATCAAGAGTGTATGTACAAACACCACAGTATGCCCCCGATGCGCTGAGCCGCACACTGCAGACGCATGTCGGGCAACAAGTCTGAAGTGCAGAAACTGTGATGGTCCGCATGATGCTGCATCCAAGGAATGCCCTCGGATTAAGAAGGAAATCGCCATTATCAAACAAATGGTTAGGGACAATTCAACCCACAGAGAGGCTGCTGAAAGGGTACGGCGGCGGCGTAATCGCCGACGGAGGCGTGTAGGAAAGAGTGTTGCGCATAACCCATTTCCTCCGAGCACGAGTGAAGTAGTAAGCACGAAGCAAAATGAAGTGGAGAAGCTCACAGTTGCGGATGAGTGGCCTACGCTTCCGCGTACGCAACCTGCAAAGGAGCCTCCTGCGAGGCCTCGCCGCCCTACACCTTCCACCGAGTCTACTTCCGTTGAGGATGTGTCAAGGGTCGATCGACAGATCATCCCGATGTTACGATCCCTCGTCGCTGTCATGGCAGACATACTAAGAAGCCTGGGAACTCCAACCGCTCGAAGCGGGTTACAGGTGTTGGACGCGCTGAGCCCAGTCCTCGCCTCCCTCGCGTAGAGTCATGGCAGGAGATCAACAATCGTTCCGCAAAGACGTCAGAGAAGCATCAGTCGTCCAGTGGAACGCAAGAGGACTTAGATCACGGATTTCCGATTTTCGTCAGTACGTGTTTTCTAACCGTTTCCCAATCATCGTAATATGTGAACCGAAATTATCAAACCCGATCAGGCTATCCGGCTACGAATCAATCCCGTCCAAAACCCGAAACGAAAGCAGCAAGGTCATTGTGTATATTCGTCGGGAGCTTACCTACATCATTCAACCTGTGTCGCCTCATGATGAGAACCAATATGTTTGCCTGACTGTGAAGCAGAAAACCCTCACCTTCACATTAATAGGTGTCTACTTATCTCCCTCAGCCCGTTTTGATTGCCAAAGACTGGATGACATTCTTTCGAGCGTCCGGGATCCGTGGATAATTATAGGGGACTTCAACGCCCACCACCCAATCTGGGGAAGTTCAAAAGTCAATGCCACGGGCCGGAGGCTGGCTTCATTTGTATCGACTCATGAACTGTCTCTACTTAATGATGGGAGCCCTACATTTCTGCGAGGATCAACGTACAGCAGCTGTTTGGACTTGACGTTTGTGTCACGTCGCTTCGCCACAAGCGTTAAGTGGTTTTTAGACATCGAGACACATGGTAGCGATCACATCCCCAGTTATCTCACCATCGAAGGCTTTGCTAGCGACCACCCGCCGAAAACCGTACGGAGGATCGATTTTTCAGCATTCACAACCAACATTGAACACGCTTGTGAAAAAGGCTTAACCTCTGGCATTGAGCAAGCGATCAAACAAGCAGCGCAGAGTGCGATGCGCACGCTGGCATATTCTTCAAGGCCCTCAGAAACGGACGTGGAGTTAGAGCGACTCCGTGCGACTCGTCGGCGTGCGGAGCGTAGATATCGACGCACAAAATCCATTCAAGATCTACGGATGGCCAGGCGCATGCAAAAGAAGATACAGCGTCGTATAGACAAACTGGAGTTTCAACGGTGGGCGAAGTTTTGCGCGAGTCTAGACCCTCGCAAACCGCTTTCTCAAATATGGCGAACCGTGCGAGGCCTACGCATATTTCCCCAACAACGTTTTCCGTTTAAAGCCTTGGCCCTTTTCCAAAATAGAAGGGATATCGAGGTAGCGGAAGATTTTTGTAGGAAGATTGCGGGCCCGTCAAATTGCACAGAAGCCCTTACTGCTGATTACACGCCACATTCACTTGACCCGCACCTGGACCTGCCTTTTTCAATGGAAGAACTGAATGTGGCTCTTGCTTCATGCAATCGATCGTCATCGCCTGGGCCGGATGGCATATCATACCGCCTATTATGCAATCTCGGTGATCGAGCACGAAGTGCTTTGCTGGAAGTATTCAATGAGTCTTGGAGAGATGGAACGGTCCCCAGAGAGTGGAAAACAAGCCGGTTGGTTGCACTTCTCAAACCTGGAAAATCGCCTCTAGAGCTGACATCATACCGCCCAATAGCGCTGGCTAGTTGCGTAGGGAAGCTGATGGAGCGAATGATCCTTGCCAGACTCGAGTGGTTCCTAGAACGCCATAGAATATATCCAGACGCCATGGCCGGTTTTCGTCGTCTTCGGAGCTCCATTGACAATGTCATTGACCTGGTGACCTACGTACAACACCAGAAAATGAGCAGACGGTTATCTGTCGCACTATTTTTAGATGTCAAAGGAGCATATGACAATGTTTCTCACGAAGCCATACTTGACGCCCTCGAGTCAGTTGGTTTGGGTGGGCGAGTGTACCGCTGGATCCAATGCTACCTACATATGAGATCATTGTTTATGCAAACTGATGATGGGCCGACTTCTGAACATTATACACACCGTGGTGTTCCTCAAGGTGGTGTATTGAGCCCCACACTGTTCAGCCTGGTTCTGATCGGTCTCGTGGAACGCATACCAGATTCCGTGCAGATATCTCTCTATGCAGATGATATTTGTGCCTGGACGTCAGGTGTAACACGTCCTCAGGTACGTGCGAGACTCCAGAAAGCAGCGAATTCAATATCGGCGTACCTTAGAGAACAAGGCCTCGAGATTTGTCCTGAGAAATCGGCGCTGGTCGCGTTCACGCGGAAGGCAATGACGTCATATCCCATCGCCATCGATGGACACAGTGTCTGCTACGCCAGGACCCACAGGTTTTTGGGGGTCACGATCGATCGAAATCTCTGCTGGAGTCCCCATGTGACCACTCTAAAGAAGCGCCTAACGGCCATCGCACAACTTTTCAAGTTCCTCGGAGGCAAAACGTGGGGCACATCAGTGCACGCGATGTTGCATTTGTACAAAACGCTGTTTCTGGGGTACCTGCGGTATAGCTTGCCGGTTCTGACGAACGCTTGCAAAAGCAGTATACGCACAATAGAAAACGCCCAGGGCCAGGCACTCAGAGTTTGTCTTGGATTACCACGCTGTACATCAACAGCGGAAACCATCGCAATCGCCAAAGATCATCCGGCCACAGTACACATTACTTTGGAGGTGCTTAGAGCTCATATTAGACACCTTGCTCGCGCCCCTGCCCACCACCTAGCTTCGCTTCCAGAAGATCGACCGAGTGCCTCCTTCTGTAAGAGAGTATTGACTTTCCGTGAGTGCCTTCCAACAGTCTACACGCCTCCGGAACGGATACTAACACCTCCTTGGTGCTTGGACCGACCAAAACTGCGCTTGACAGTGCCGGGGATTCGCAAGAAGGCGGAGCTCTCGGCGCCAGCTTTAAAGCAGATGATTCTACTCATGCTACACGAAGAATACAAAGATCATGTCAAACTTTACACGGATGGCTCGACAACTGTTGGAGGATCTGCAGGAGCTGTGATCTTCCCAGCAAGAGCCGAAACCATCCAGTTCAGAACATCACACAAGACGACATCGACAGCCGTGGAGCTCGCGGCACTCCGCAGCGCACTCCGCAGGATTGATCGAGAGACACCACAAAAATGGAGCATTTTTACTGATTCGAAACCAGCTCTCCAATGTCTACACAATGCTCTACGTCGTGGGCCTCAAGACCAATTGGCGCTCGAAATACGACAACTGTACCATCACCTAATAGACGAAGGACATGACATATCTTTTCAGTGGTTACCAGGCCATTGCGGCATCATCGGTAACGAGCATGCCGACGATGCAGCTAAGAATGCTCACGAAAATGGAGTGATGGAACCAATTCCACTATCAAGAAGCGACGCAGCAGCAAAGATTAATACGCTTGCGCAGGATGTCGCAAGGTCTATGCGGAATACGCCCGGTTTTCTACACACCCGTCTTCACCGCCTGGACCCATGCCTACGACTTACTATTCCATCTGGCCTACCCCGATCCGAGACGACCCTCCTCTGCCGCATGTGGCTTGGGGTGTCTTTCACGAACGCCTTTGCCTGCCGCATCGGAATGAGAGACAGCGCTGCATGCGACCATTGCGACAATGACGAAACAATTGAACATATTTTATGTCAGTGCCCCCAGTACAGCTCTCAGCGACAGTCCCTCTCAGCAGTGTTTGCTCGCCTCGACGACCAGCCACTTTCTGAGCAGTCAATCTTGGAATGTCGGAAAGATCTAGCTTCACGCCAGAAAGCAACGAAGGCGCTGATGAGTTTCTGCGAGCGACCCGCCTCGTTGAACGATTGTGACACTACTGTGTGCGTGTGTGTGTGTGTGTGTGTTTGTGCTTCTCTTCCTCCCTTTCCCATTTCTTTTTCTTACTTTTCTGTCTCCCCTTACCCCTTCCCCAGTGCAGGGTAGCAAACCGGATATGTTTTCTGGTTAACCTCCCTGCCTTTCCGCATTAAATTTTCTCTCTCTCTCTCTCTCTCAGGTTTTCTGTCAGAACAAAAACCTCTCTTTTTCTATCATCCGAATGGAGAAGTAAAGTTTGGCGTTACTTTAATCAATATTCTCTGTGAATAGATATGGATACCGAAGTATGACAATTTAGCTTAAGACATAACCATGTATTTTGGACTACCGTTATGTATCATCATCAGCCCGGCTATGCCCAATGCCGGACAAAGACCTCTCCCATGATCCGCCAATCAAACCAGTCTTGTGCTCTGTGCTGCCATGTTATACCTGCGAACGTTATCATCACATTGGCCGACCTAACCTTCTGCCTCCCTTTCGTGCGTTTGTCTTCTCTGAGAACCCAGTCAGATATTCTTAATGACCCGCGGTTATTTTGCCTGCGGGCTACGTGCCCGGCCAATTTTCATTTCTTCTTTTTGATTTTAATATATGATATCCTGAACCCTGGTTTGTTCCCTGACCCACTCTGCTCCCCTCTTGCCTCTTAAGGTTACGCCTATCATTTTCCTTTCCATCGCTGGCTTTGTGGTCCTCAGTTTAAGCGGAACCCTCTTTGTAAGCCTTCAGGTTTCAGCTCTGTAGGTATGTACCGGCACGATGCAGCTGTTATATGGCTTCCTCTTAAGGAATTAGTGGCAGATTATATCATTCATCATTTTAGAATGCTTGCCGATTGTGATCCACCCCATCCTTATTCTTCTAGTTATGTCTTATTTCACTCTCATGGTTCTGCTCCGCGGTTTCTAAGTAGACATATTCCTTTACAACTTCGAGCTTCTCTCCACCCATTCCAAAGCGCTGCTTTCCGCCAAGACTGCTGCACAATACTTTACTTTTTGTGCATACTAACTTACACACCTACACGTCTGCTTTCCATATTCAGTTCAGCAATCGTGAGCTATAATTCGTCCCCTGAATTACTCATCAAGGCAATGTAATTAGTGAATCACAGGCTAATAATATACCAACCATTACTTTTTATCTCTCACTCTTTCTAATATAGGGCCCTGAAATTATCCTGTAAGCACGCGGTGAACAGCATTAGAGAGATCTTGTCTTTCTACCTTGCACCCTTCTTTACTGAGATTCTGTCACTTACTTAATGGAGTACTATGAAGGCTGTGGAGCCACTGCAGATTTCTTTCAGTATGTTTATGTAGGGTTCGTCGATTCCCTGATTCTGTAGGGCTTGAATTACTGCTGATGTCTCGACTGAGTCGAATGCATCATAATCTATGAAGGCTATGTACAGCGGTTGGTTGTATTCCGCGCATTTATCTTTTACCTGATTTATAGTATGTATGCCGTCGATTGTTTAGTAGCCTGTTCGACATTCTGCTTCCTCTTTTAGTTGATTGAATTGTAGTTCTGTTAGCAATTACCCTTAGAAATAGCTTGTATATGACGGCGAGCAATCTAATCGGCCTGTATTCTTCAAGACCTTGTCATGTGCTTCCTTATGTATTAAGATCATGTTAGCATTTTTCCAAGATTCTAGTACCCTCTCCGTCAGGAGACACTTCGTAAAAATGGAGGCTAGTTTTTTTTAACACAATCTTTCCTCCGTCTTTTATCAGATCTGATGTTACCTGATCCTCACCAGCAGCTTTGCCTCTTTTCATTTCCTCTAAGGCTTTTCTGACTTCGTCTGTGATTACTGCTGGGATGTCGAATTCATCTGGGCTATTATTGCTTCTTACGATATCATCCAGGTCGTTCCGGCTTCTTTACAGCTTTCTGTAGAACTCCTCCGGCACCTCAACCATCCTCTCCAGATTGGTTATCAGTACCTTCCTTGTCCCTTAATGCATACATCGGATTTTTTTTTCTGTGCACAAGTTTGCCTTCGCAGCTTTTATGCGTCTCCCACTGTTTACATCCTGCTCAATTCTCTCCATGTGATACCTTCTGATGTCGGCTACCTTACGCCTATTGATTAACTTCGAAAGCTCCACTATAACTCTATTTTGTCGGTTGCATTTGAGTCGTTCATTGTTTGTCGTCTCTTAATGAGAGTTTTGGTCTCTGAAGATAGTTAGCCAGGGTCCTGTCTAGTGACTGTACCTATGACTTCCATTCCACATTCTTTGGGGATACTATTAGGATTATCGTTAATTGTACCAACGCTAACATCGGTTACCTATTTTAGAGCCTCGCATCTATCTTAAAGCAAAACTCTGAGTTCCTGGGCTATGGCTCCTCACCGCTAGCATATTAATTGGCTTCATTAGCATCACTTTATGCTTTTGCTTTTTTTAATTCTAGGAGAATACGAGCTCTTACCAATCTATGGTCACTGCATCGGGTCTTGACAGCTACTTTTACATCTTGTACAATGCCTGGCAGAGCACACAGAATGAAGTCTATATCATGTTAAGTTTCGCCATTAGGACTTCGCCGCGTTACCATAGAGTTCACCAGTTTTCTGAAGAATATTCAAGATCCGTAAATTATTACGTTCTGTGAACTCTACTAATAACTCCCGTCTGGCATTTTTAGAGCAGATGCCATATTCCCCCACTGTATGATATTGTCACGGGCTAACGATGCCTGAGGATGACGACGACGAAGTGCTGAGGAGAACGTGCTCGGACTGCAGCAGCGTTGTACGAATATACGAATTTTTAAAAGACAGAAAATTTTATTGCTTCCAACGAGGTATTTCCACGCCGAAATATAGCCAAACGAGAGGTGTTCCTCAAGGCTCTGTTCTATCGCCTGTGCTATTTAACATTTTGTTAAGTTCAATACCACAGAGTGATAAGGTACACGTATATGTATATGCAGATGATATCGCGTTCTTTGCATCTGACAACGATATTTATTCACTACATTCGACTTTACAGTGTTATTTGGCAACATTGGAAACCTGGTTTCAGAAAATTCATATGAACCTGAACGTAACTAAAAGTGCTATAATAGTTTTTTCCGTTGGACGCACCAGTTACTATTTCTCTTCAGTACCATCAGGAAATAATACCCCAGGTTAATTGTATTAAATATCTGGGTGTACTGTACGATCAAAAACTGAGCTGGCGTGACCACATTGAATATATTAAAATTAAGGCTACACGCGCTGTTGGAATGATAAGTAGGCTTGGCCGCCTCCGTTCCGGTCTTCGCAGAGATACGATGATCATGATTTATCGCATGTACGTTCGTCCGATTCTTGAATTCGGATGTGTACTATTCTCTGGTGGACCAGCATACAAAATAAACCCCCTCATTCTCTTAGAGCGGGAAGCCCTACGTAGTTGTTTAGGTGTGCCGAAATTCACAGCTAACAATGTTTTGTATCAAGAAGCTCGGATACCCACCCTTGCTTGCAGATTTCGTATTTTAACAGTAAACACCTATTTAAAATTTTCTGAATGCACTTTAAGAAGGCGACAATTTGTATTCTTTGCCGAGCCTGGTGTCTTCCTCAATGAGCATTGGTCCCGTGTATATAAACCCAAGTGCTATTTGTTCAAACACTTCTAGATGCTTTAGATGTTAATATATTCGAGATCACACCATCTGTCAAACCAATCGGCCGAGTGCAAATAGAATTTGACGATATCTTCCCCATGAACGCTAAACACTTGCCCTCTAAATATTTGATTGGTTTATTAGAACAACACCTGTCTCAATTAGGTACTAATACAGTAATTGCAACGGATGCATCTATGAGTGGCGAGAAGGCAGGTGTGGGTATTTTTTCTCTCTCATTATTCTGGTCATTTTCATTACGCCTCCCAGATTATACACCAATATTTGAAGCGGAATTAACGGCCGTTATACTAGCTATTCGTAAACTTCCTGCGACTCATTCGACAGCTGTGATAGTGACTGACTCGTATTCCGTGTGTTCATTCTTATCATCGTCGTCGACATCAGCAGTACTAGAGTCTTTTAAATCATTAATCCCATTAAACATTCGTCTAGTGCGAATGATATGGGTGCCAGGCCATCGTAGTATTTTTATAAACGAGATGGCTGACAAACTTGCGCGAACATCTCTTGATCTTCCGATTGTGCCAATCATGCCTCCTACAGCTTATGTAACAGCAGCGAGGTTTAGAAAACTTTCCCTTCTTGAAGACTCATCAAAAACCATTATACCGAATCCAGATTTCTCGCACCTGCAATTCACATGGAATAATAAATGGTGTCCTACGCGTAAATTGGAAGTCTTGGTAACAAAATTACGTTGCCGTATACCACCTCTTAATTTCTACTTAAACAGGTCTGGTCTGGTGCCATCCCCTCTGTGCTCAAGCTGTAACGAACCTGAACATATCGACCATTTTCTTATCACATGTCACCGATTCAAAAATCAAAGAAAAAAACTGCTTCGAAATTTTATTCAGAAAATTAGGAATATCACTTAAATACTCCCAATATTTGTCTTTTGGGGCCATTTCATTGGGACATAGCGACAGGAACATCTGCGGGGCTCTCTGCGAATTCATATATAACACAAGAAGATTACCTTGCTGAGGTCAGCCATCAGCTCTCGAATTTTACTAGTCACACTACCACTTATTATTTAGCTGATACACTGCAATGATTCAACTTTCAGGAGAATTTCATATAACGATTCCACCACAGATATTCAACAAATTCTATTATTTCTCCCCCTTTTTTCTTTTTTTTACATTGCGCCAAATTATTTCACAGTCAAAACACAGTAATCATATTCCCCTAATCTAGAAAATCTATAGGTATTTACTTGCATTAACCACCGGCTTCTTGGCCAATCCCCCTTAGTGGGTGAGAGCCACAAAAGAAAGGAACAAGCAAGCAAGCAAGCAAGCGTTGTACGCATTTGCTCGCTAGTATATTCATCGTGTATACTTTATTCCCCGTAACATCATTGGTGGAAGGTGTGGGTACAACTCGCTATACAACCCCAGGAGCTGGATCTTCGCAGCGAACGGCGCATTGCAGCTACCACGATGACTGACCAGGCTACTCAATGTCAACAAAATCCGTCAAGCCCCGCAACCGATCATTGTGGTGCGACCTCGTGACCCAGATCCATTCAACGGCACAAGTGGCATAGACGTCGATGACTGGCTGGTTCTATATGAGCACGTCAGCAGCAGCAACCATTGGGATCCGACGCTTATGTTGGCGAACATCATCTTCTACTTGCGTGGCACGGCAAAACTCTGGTACGAGACACATCAAGAAGAGTTGACCAGCTGGGACGTCTGTAAGCAGAAATTGCGCTATCTATTTGGGGAAACTCATCGGACGTCAAGTGGCCGCAAAGAAAGAGCTTGCGACTCGTGCCCAGACATCCACAGAGCCGTACATCGCGGTACATCCACGACGTGTTGGCTTTGTGCCACAAGGTCGACAAGGACATGCTCGACGAGGACAAAGTCGGACACATCCTGAAAGGAATTACGATGACGCTTTCAATTTTCTGCTGTGCAAGGACTGCTCGACGGTGGAGTCGGTCATCGAAGCATGTCGTCGCTTCCAACAGGCAAAAAGTAGGCGCATAGTTCACCAAAACTATCATCATGGCTTTATGTAGGCGCGTAGGCCTGTACTACCTTCATCTTGTACCTTTTGTTCAAACTAAATTATGATACTTGCCAACCTCTCATTGATGCTATAGTATATATATATATAAAGGAAGAAGTGTATACCTAAGGGCTCGTTTTTCCGTGTCCAAGGAATGTACAGGGGAAGTTATTAGAACCAATGGAATGTAAATAAGAAGAAAGAAAAGTGGATGAAAAAATAACCAACCGTGAGCAGGAATATATAATATATATATATAATATATATTATATATATATATATATATATATATATATATATATATATATATATGTGAGGGAAGAAGTTTATACCTAAGGGCTAATTTTCCGTGTTTTTGACACAATATTAATAAGATATAACAGACAATAATGCCAAAGAATGTATAAGGGAAGTTATAAAAATCAGTTATAAATCAGAACGCGTTATAAAACGACCTTCGAATAACGCGTTCAATGCTCTTATTCGAAGGTCTTAGGTTCGATTCCTGCTCACGGCTGTTATTTTTCACCCACTTCTCTTTCTTCTTATAGATGTATATCATACAATATATTAGATATTACAATACATAGATAATACATTATATAGATATATTAATACAAATAGACATAGATATTATGCGATTTATTGTCAGCTTTTCACATGCTTCAAAAACTGAAGCGGCTGAACTGTGATGAGAGGTTGACACAACTGAGTGACTATTAAGATATGTTCATAATGCTTAAATAGCCTTGGAGACCCTTACACGGCCTATTCAGTCACAGTAATCACCACTTGTAGCAAACGAGTTTTATTGACACTACAGATACTAATTTCAATCACTAACATAGCTTTAACGTATGTCACAAGCTATTGTATACCAATAGTCCATAATAACGACCTGCCCTCTTCTTTTTATGGAGCGTACAGCAGTCGGTAAAGGTGGGCTGTGTGACACTGTTCTAGACAGAGTCAAAAGTGTGGAAAAATATGACTAGATTCTCCTAATAAAAGAAGTTGCGTACTCGAATATGTTCTGTATACATGACGTTATTGGATGTACAAGATAGCTATCAGCTGGAAGAGTGAATAAGTGCAAAAGTATTATGACGTCGTTGTTTGAAAAAAAAAAGTAAGAGGTAAGCTTTTCCAGGCACTCAAGACTGCTCGCGTGGTAACAACAAAATGCTACGAAGAAGAGTCGGACGTTGATTCCCTCCGCGCTCATCAGTTTTCATTTGAAAGGGGCCGATTGCATGCCCCAACGATTAGTTCCTTGAAGGATTATTGGGCGTATACAGATTTCAGTTACACGAAGGAGCCCAATCACCGAAACAAACGTATGTTTTGTCATGTGACAGGAAAATGTATGCGTTATAATTACTGTTCCACCACTCCCTTATTCTGTTACGTTGAATCGATAACTGCAATTACGAGAAGCTCATATAGTTATGTTCACAGAATGGGAGACAAATGTCATTCACTGATGTACAACCGGTCGCTCAAGCTGTAAGACGAGCAGGACTTATGCACAGAGGTGGTATCATCATCATCATCATCATCATCATCATCATAATCACCATTATATTAGTATTATTATTATTATTATTATTATTATTATTATTATTTATATTATTATTGTTGTTGTTGTTGTTGTTGTTGTTGTGTAAAAATATGGTTGGCACTTGTATCGACGTCACAGCAAAGAAGATTAACCCAGCCCGAAGCCCACCACCGCCCCTATGATCACGTCACAACTGGTACAGCAGCTGCAAAGCTGCCTCCGAGCACAGCCTGTCGAGGTGCCTCCCGCGTGGTGCAAGTTGTCATGTGATCAGAGGGGTGGCGAGCTTTGGGCTGGGCGGATCCTGCGCGCTGTGACGTCGCAACAAGCACCTCAATATGTCGACAGCGCCTATTGCTGTTTAAAAACATAGAATAGGTCTATACGGCGCACAAGACAACAATTGTGACAGCCGGCGCATGCGATCCCCGCGCACAATACCTCAATCATGAATCGTCAACCGGTCCTATATATCGTGCACTTTGATCAGGGCTGTTGTAGTGGATTACCTTTACCCATTATGTTGTTTTACAGAGACTTCGACTAGAAAGACTTTCTCGGGGCACGTTGCAACATGATTTCCACTCAATAATTTCTCCCATCCATTCCGTTCTCCAGACATTGTGCAGGACGACGTGAATCAGAAGAAAGCGCATCGAAAATATGGTGCTTTTTTAGTGGCCTCTAACTTTAGGCACACGTCAAGCAACAAGTAACTATCGGCATAGATGTCGGCGTTGGTGTGTGGTCTATATAAAAAAAGTTCAAGTGTGATAAGATCCTATCACGCCCCTTATGCAAGGGAGCACACCGTCTTTACGCTATAGCGGGACAGTTGGTGAAAGTGATGCCTGTGTCCCGTCACGTGTTTCGGAATCCTAAAAAGTGCTGCAGTGAAACTTGCGGTGAGTAGAAAACCTCACGTATGACGTTATTCATTGAGCGGCACAATGCTTTTCACCCTAGTTTTGACGGCCCTGATGCTGCCAAAATTGTAAGAATCGCAAAGTGGTACGGTTTAGGTTACTGCCCCCCAATACCCCTCCCGGAACCCGGTCACTGACACCCTTCACATTAGCAATATAGTGATACTTGTTCAACGCCATGCGGACATTTTCCTTTCATTCGAATTTCAGCGGTTGCATGACATTATACGTGACGTCTCTCCTCAACAGGAAGTTCGCTGTGTGTGCTCTTCAGGTTATCGAAAACATAATGTTCAAGAGAGTTTTGAGAAATTCTAAAAGAAACGGGACGCGTTTTCTCGCTTCTATTAGGGCTCACTATCATCACTGTAGCACTCTGAAAGCCAATGTGGGCGCTCGTGTGAGGAGATTGGTTCATTTTCACCTATATCCACATGTATTGTGGTAGCTGGCAGTGTAGAGATGGGGAGGGGCGAATTTTTTTTTTATAAACCATGTATGCTTTTCGCAGGCGCAAAAATTCAGACGTTTGGCGTGTTCCTCAAAAACGCTGACGGTGTAAAAACATCTTTCGTGCAAGCAAGCGTTTGACACGCTGGGCGCGTCTGAGAAATTAAGGGTCGTTAGCTATTTAATTGAGTACGGTGCAGATAAGTACTGCATCAACCAGTAGCGT
>WOVY01012087.1:85000-204553 GCA_013436015.1 Rhipicephalus annulatus | reverse complement strand
CGCCAGCTTTAAAGCAGATGATTCTACTCATGCTACACGAAGAATACAAAGATCATGTCAAACTTTACACGGATGGCTCGACAAACTGTTGGAGGATCTGCAGGAGCTGATCTTCCCAGCAAGAGCCGAAACCATCCAGTTAGAACATCACACAAGACGACATCGACAGCCGTGGAGCTCGCGGCACTCCGCAGCGCACTCCGCAGGATTGATCGAGAGACACCACAAAAATGGAGCATTTTTACTGATTCGAAACCAGCTCTCCAATGTCTACACAATGCTCTACGTCGTGGGCCTCAAGACCAATTGGCGCTCGAAATACGACAACTGTACCATCACCTAATAGACGAAGGACATGACATATCTTTTCAGTGGTTACCAGGCCATTGCGGCATCATCGGTAACGAGCATGCCGACGATGCAGCTAAGAATGCTCACGAAATGGAGTGATGGAACCAATTCCACTATCAAGAAGCGACGCAGCAGCAAAGATTAATACGCTTGCGCAGGATGTCGCAAGGTCTATGCGGAATACGCCCGGTTTTCTACACACCCGTCTTCACCGCCTGGACCCATGCCTACGACTTACTATTTCCATCTGGCCTACCCCGATCCGAGACGACCCTCCTCTGCCGCATGTGGCTTGGGGTGTCTTTCACGAACGCCTTTGCCTGCCGCATCGGAATGAGAGACAGCGCTGCATGCGACCATTGCGACAATGACGAAACAATTGAACATATTTTATGTCAGTGCCCCCAGTACAGCTCTCAGCGACAGTCCTCTCAGCAGTGTTTGCTCGCCTCGACGACCAGCCACTTTCTGAGCAGTCAATCTTGGAATGTCGGAAAGATCTAGCTTCACGCCAGAAAGCAACGAAGGCGCTGATGAAGTTTCTGCGAGCGACCCGCCTCGTTGAAACGATTGTGACACTACTGTGTGCGTGTGTGTGTGTGTGTGTTGTGCTTCTCTTCCTCCCTTTCCCATTTCTTTTTCTTACTTTTCTGTCTCCCCTTACCCCTTCCCCAGTGCAGGGTAGCAAACCGGATATGTTTTTCTGGTTAACCTCCCTGCCTTTCCGCATTAAATTTTCTCTCTCTCTCTCTCTCTCAGGTTTTCTGTCAGAACAAAAACCTCTCTTTTTCTATCATCCGAATGGAGAAGTAAAGTTTGGCGTTACTTTAATCAATATTCTCTGTGAATAGATATGGATACCGAAGTATGACAATTTAGCTTAAGACATAACCATGTATTTTGGACTACCGTTATGTATCATCATCAGCCCGGCTATGCCCAATGCCGGACAAAGACCTCTCCCATGATCCGCCAATCAAACCAGTCTTGTGCTCTGTGCTGCTCATGTTATACCTGCGAACGTTATCATCACATTGGCCGACCTAACCTTCTGCCTCCCTTTCGTGCGTTTGTCTTCTCTGAGAACCCAGTCAGATATTCTTAATGACCCGCGGTTATTTTGCCTGCGGGCTACGTGCCCGGCCAATTTTCATTTCTTCTTTTTGATTTTAATATATGATATCCTGAACCCTGGTTTGTTCCCTGACCCACTCTGGCTCCCCTCTTGCCTCTTAAGGTTACGCCTATCATTTTCCTTTCCATCGCTGGCTTTGTGGTCCTCAGTTTTAAGCGGAACCCTCTTTGTAAGCCTTCAGGTTTCAGCTCTGTAGGTATGTACCGGCACGATGCAGCTGTTATTATGGCTTCCTCTTAGGAATTAGTGGCAGATTATATCATTCATCATTTTAGAATGCTTGCCGATTGTGATCCACCCCATCCTATTCTTCTAGTTATGTCTTATTTCACTCTCATGGTTCTGCTCCGCGGTTTCTAAGTAGACATATTCCTTTACAACTTCGAGCTTCTCTCCACCCATTCCAAAGCGCTGCTTTCCGCCAAGACTGCTGCACATTACTTTACTTTTTGTGCATACTAACTTACACACCTACACGTCTGCTTTCCATATTCAGTTCAGCAATCGTGAGCTATAATTCGTCCCCTGAATTACTCATCAAGGCAATGTAATTAGTGAATCACAGGCTAATAATATACCAACCATTACTTTTTATCTCTCACTCTTTCTAATATAGGGCCCTGAAATTATCCTGTAAGCACGCGGTGAACAGCATTAGAGAGATCTTGTCTTTCTACCTTGCACCCTTCTTACTGAGATTCTGTCACTTACTTAATGGAGTACTATGAAGGCTGTGGAGCCACTGCAGATTTCTTTCAGTATGTTTATGTAGGGTTCGTCGATTCCCTGATTCTGTAGGGCTTGAATTACTGCTGATGTCTCGACTGAGTCGAATGCATCATAATCTATGAAGGCTATGTACAGCGGTTGGTTGTATTCCGCGCATTTATCTTTTACCTGATTTATAGTATGTATGCCGTCGATTGTTTAGTAGCCTGTTCGACATTCTGCTTCCTCTTTTAGTTGATTGAATTGTAGTTCTGTTAGCAATTACCCTTAGAAATAGCTTGTATATGACGGCGAGCAATCTAATCGGCCTGTATTCTTCAAGACCTTGTCATGTGCTTCCTTATGTATTAAGATCATGTTAGCATTTTTCCAAGATTCTAGTACCCTCTCCGTCAGGAGACACTTCGTAAAAATGGAGGCTAGTTTTTTTTAACACAATCTTTCCTCCGTCTTTTATCAGATCTGATGTTACCTGATCCTCACCAGCAGCTTTGCCTCTTTTCATTTCCTCTAAGGCTTTTCTGACTTCGTCTGTGATTACTGCTGGGATGTCGAATTCATCTGGGCTATTATTGCTTCTTACGATATCATCCAGGTCGTTCCGGCTTCTTTACAGCTTTCTGTAGAACTCCTCCGGCACCTCAACCATCCTCTCCAGATTGGTTATCAGTACCTTCCTTGTCCCTTAATGCATACATCGGATTTTTTTTTCTGTGCACAAGTTTGCCTTCGCAGCTTTTATGCGTCTCCCACTGTTTACATCCTGCTCAATTCTCTCCATGTGATACCTTCTGATGTCGGCTACCTTACGCCTATTGATTAACTTCGAAAGCTCCACTATAACTCTATTTTGTCGGTTGCATTTGAGTCGTTCATTGTTTGTCGTCTCTTAATGAGAGTTTTGGTCTCTGAAGATAGTTAGCCAGGGTCCTGTCTAGTGACTGTACCTATGACTTCCATTCCACATTCTTTGGGGATACTATTAGGATTATCGTTAATTGTACCAACGCTAACATCGGTTACCTATTTTAGAGCCTCGCATCTATCTTAAAGCAAAACTCTGAGTTCCTGGGCTATGGCTCCTCACCGCTAGTATATTAATTGGCTTCATTAGCATCACTTTATGCTTTTGCTTTTTTTAATTCTAGGAGAATACGAGCTCTTACCAATCTATGGTCACTGCATCGGGTCTTGACAGCTACTTTTACATCTTGTACAATGCCTGGCAGAGCACACAGAATGAAGTCTATATCATGTTAAGTTTCGCCATTAGGACTTCGCCGCGTTACCATAGAGTTCACCAGTTTTCTGAAGAATATTCAAGATCCGTAAATTATTACGTTCTGTGAACTCTACTAATAACTCCCGTCTGGCATTTTTAGAGCAGATGCCATATTCCCCCACTGTATGATATTGTCACGGGCTAACGATGCCTGAGGATGACGACGACGAAGTGCTGAGGAGAACGTGCTCGGACTGCAGCAGCGTTGTACGAATATACGAATTTTTAAAAGACAGAAAATTTTATTGCTTCCAACGAGGTATTTCCACGCCGAAATATAGCCAAACGAGAGGTGTTCCTCAAGGCTCTGTTCTATCGCCTGTGCTATTTAACATTTTGTTAAGTTCAATACCACAGAGTGATAAGGTACACGTATATGTATATGCAGATGATATCGCGTTCTTTGCATCTGACAACGATATTTATTCACTACATTCGACTTTACAGTGTTATTTGGCAACATTGGAAACCTGGTTTCAGAAAATTCATATGAACCTGAACGTAACTAAAAGTGCTATAATAGTTTTTCCGTTGGACGCACCAGTTACTATTTCTCTTCAGTACCATCAGGAAATAATACCCCAGGTTAATTGTATTAAATATCTGGGTGTACTGTACGATCAAAAACTGAGCTGGCGTGACCACATTGAATATATTAAAATTAAGGCTACACGCGCTGTTGGAATGATAAGTAGGCTTGGCCGCCTCCGTTCCGGTCTTCGCAGAGATACGATGATCATGATTTATCGCATGTACGTTCGTCCGATTCTTGAATTCGGATGTGTACTATTCTCTGGTGGACCAGCATACAAAATAAACCCCCTCATTCTCTTAGAGCGGGAAGCCCTACGTAGTTGTTTAGGTGTGCCGAAATTCACAGCTAACAATGTTTTGTATCAAGAAGCTCGGATACCCACCCTTGCTTGCAGATTTCGTATTTTAACAGTAAACACCTATTTAAAATTTTCTGAATGCACTTTAAGAAGGCGACAATTTGTATTCTTTGCCGAGCCTGGTGTCTTCCTCAATGAGCATTGGTCCCGTGTATATAAACCCAAGTGCTATTTGTTCAAACACTTCTAGATGCTTTAGATGTTAATATATTCGAGATCACACCATCTGTCAAACCAATCGGCCGAGTGCAAATAGAATTTGACGATATCTTCCCCATGAACGCTAAACACTTGCCCTCTAAATATTTGATTGGTTTATTAGAACAACACCTGTCTCAATTAGGTACTAATACAGTAATTGCAACGGATGCATCTATGAGTGGCGAGAAGGCAGGTGTGGGTATTTTTTCTCTCTCATTATTCTGGTCATTTTCATTACGCCTCCCAGATTATACACCAATATTTGAAGCGGAATTAACGGCCGTTATACTAGCTATTCGTAAACTTCCTGCGACTCATTCGACAGCTGTGATAGTGACTGACTCGTATTCCGTGTGTTCATTCTTATCATCGTCGTCGACATCAGCAGTACTAGAGTCTTTTAAATCATTAATCCCATTAAACATTCGTCTAGTGCGAATGATATGGGTGCCAGGCCATCGTAGTATTTTTATAAACGAGATGGCTGACAAACTTGCGCGAACATCTCTTGATCTTCCGATTGTGCCAATCATGCCTCCTACAGCTTATGTAACAGCAGCGAGGTTTAGAAAACTTTCCCTTCTTGAAGACTCATCAAAAACCATTATACCGAATCCAGATTTCTCGCACCTGCAATTCACATGGAATAATAAATGGTGTCCTACGCGTAAATTGGAAGTCTTGGTAACAAAATTACGTTGCCGTATACCACCTCTTAATTTCTACTTAAACAGGTCTGGTCTGGTGCCATCCCCTCTGTGCTCAAGCTGTAACGAACCTGAACATATCGACCATTTTCTTATCACATGTCACCGATTCAAAAATCAAAGAAAAAACTGCTTCGAAATTTTATTCAGAAAATTAGGAATATCACTTAATACTCCCAATATTTTGTCTTTTGGGGCCATTTCATTGGGACATAGCGACAGGAACATCTGCGGGGCTCTCTGCGAATTCATATATAACACAAGAAGATTACCTTGCTGAGTCAGCCATCAGCTCTCGAATTTTACTAGTCACACTACCACTTATTATTTAGCTGATACACTGCAATGATTCAACTTTCAGGAGAATTTTATATAACGATTCCACCACAGATATTCAACAAATTCTATTATTTCTCCCCCTTTTTTCTTTTTTTTACATTGCGCCAAATTATTTCACAGTCAAAACACAGTAATCATATTCCCCTAATCTAGAAAATCTATAGGTATTTACTTGCATTAACCACCGGCTTCTTGGCCAATCCCCCTTAGTGGGTGAGAGCCACAAAAGAAAGGAACAAGCAAGCAAGCAAGCAAGCGTTGTACGCATTTGCTCGCTAGTATATTCATCGTGTATACTTTATTCCCCGTAACATCATTGGTGGAAGGTGTGGGGTACAACTCGCTATACAACCCCAGGAGCTGGATCTTCGCAGCGAACGGCGCATTGCAGCTACCACGATGACTGACCAGGCTACTCAATGTCAACAAAATCCGTCAGCCCCGCAACCGATCATTGTGGTGCGACCTCGTGACCCAGATCTATTCAACGGCACAAGTGGCATAGACGTCGATGACTGGCTGGTTCTATATGAGCACGTCAGCAGCAGCAACCATTGGGATCCGACGCTTATGTTGGCGAACATCATCTTCTACTTGCGTGGCACGGCAAAACTCTGGTACGAGACACATCAAGAAGAGTTGACCAGCTGGGACGTCTGTAAGCAGAAATTGCGCTATCTATTTGGGAAACTCATCGGACGTCAAGTGGCCGCAAAGAAAGAGCTTGCGACTCGTGCCCAGACATCCACAGAGCCGTACATCGCGTACATCCACGACGTGTTGGCTTTGTGCCACAAGGTCGACAAGGACATGCTCGACGAGGACAAAGTCGGACACATCCTGAAAGGAATTACGATGACGCTTTCAATTTTCTGCTGTGCAAGGACTGCTCGACGGTGGAGTCGGTCATCGAAGCATGTCGTCGCTTCCAACAGGCAAAAAGTAGGCGCATAGTTCACCAAACTATCATCATGGCTTTATGTAGGCGCGTAGGCCTGTACTACCTTCATCTTGTACCTTTTGTTCAACTAAATTATGATACTTGCCAACCTCTCATTGATGCTATAGTATATATATATATAAAGGAAGAAGTGTATACCTAAGGGCTCGTTTTTCCGTGTCCAAGGAATGTACAGGGGAAGTTATTAGAACCAATGGAATGTAAATAAGAAGAAAGAAAAGTGGATGAAAAAATAACCAACCGTGAGCAGGAATATATATATATATATATATATATATATATATATATATATATATATATATATATATATGTGAGGGAAGGAAGTTTATACCTAAGGGCTGAATTTTCCGTGTTTTGACACAATATTAATAAGATATAACAGACAATAATGCCAAAGAATGTATAAGGGAAGTTATAAAAATCAGTTATAAAATCAGAACGCGTTATAAAACGACCTTCGAATAACGCGTTCAATGCTCTTATTCGAAGGTCTTAGGTTCGATTCCTGCTCACGGCTGTTATTTTTTCACCCACTTCTCTTTCTTCTTATAGATGTATATCATACAATATATTAGATATACAATACATAGATAAATACATTATATAGATATATTAATACAAAATAGACATAGATATTATGCGATTTATTGTCAGCTTTCACATGCTTCAAAACTGAAGCGGCTGAACTGTGATGAGAGGTTGACACAACTGAGTGACTATTAAGATATGTTCATAATGCTAAATAGCCTTGGGAGCCCTTACACGGCCTATTCAGTCACAGTAATCACCACTTGTAGCAAACGAGTTTTATTGACACTACAGATACTAATTTCAATCACTAACATAGCTTTAACGTATGTCACAAGCTATTGTATACCAATAGTCAATAATAACGACTGCCCTCTTCTTTTTTATGGAGCGTACAGCAGTCGGTAAAGGTGGGCTGTGTGACACTTTTTCTAGAAAGAGTAAAAAAGTGTGGAAAAATATGACTAGATTTCTAATAATAAGAAGTTGCGTACTCGAATATGTTCTGTATACATGACGTTATTGGATGTACAAGATAGCTATCAGCTGGAAGAGTGAATAAGTGCAAAAGTATTATGACGTCGTTGTTTGAAAAAAAAAAGTAAGAGGTAAGCTTTTCAAGGCACTCAAGACTGCTCGCGTGGAACAAAAAATGCTACGAAGAAGAGTCGACGTTGATTCCCTCCGCGCTCATCAGTTTTCATTTGAAAGGGGCCGATTGCATGCCCCAACGATTAGTTCCTTGAAGGATTATTGGGCGTATACAGATTTCAGTTACACGAAGGAGCCAATCACCGAAACAAACGTATGTTTTGTCATGTGACAGGAAAATGTATGCGTTATAATTTACTGTTCCACCACTCCCTTATTCCTGTTACGTTGAATCGATAACTGCAATTACGAGAAGCTCATATAGTTATTGTTCACAGAATGGGAGACAAATGTCATTCACTGATGTACAACCGGTCGCTCAAGCTGTAAGACGAGCAGGACTTATGCACAAGAGGTGGTATCATCATCATCATCATCATCATCATCATCATAATCACCATTATATTATTATTATTATTATTATTATTATTATTATTATTATTATTATTATTATTATTATTATTGTTGTTGTTGTTGTTGTTGTTGTTGTGTAAAAATATGGTTGGCACTTGTATCGACGTCACAGCAAAGAAGATTAACCCAGCCCGAAGCCCACCACCGCCCCCTATGATCACGTCACAACTGGTACAGCAGCTGCAAAGCTGCCTCCGAGCACAGCCTGTCGAGGTGCCTCCCGCGTGGTGCAAGTTGTCATGTGATCAGAGGGGTGGCGAGCTTTGGGCTGGGCGGATCCTGCGCGCTGTGACGTCGCAACAAGCACCTCAATATGTCGACAGCGCCTATTGCTGTTTAAAAACATAGAATAGGTCTATACGGCGCACAAGACAACAATTGTGACAGCCGGCGCATGCGATCCCCGCGCACAATACCTCAATCATGAATCGTCAACCGGTCCTATATATCGTGCACTTTGATCAGGGCTGTTGTAGTGGATTACCTTTACCCATTATGTTGTTTTACAGAGACTTCGACTAGAAAGACTTTCTCGGGGCACGTTGCAACATGATTTCCACTCAATAATTTCTCCCATCCATTCCGTTCTCCAGACATTGTGCAGGACGACGTGAATCAGAAGAAAGCGCATCGAAAATATGGTGCTTTTTATTGTGCCTCTAACTTTAGGCACACGTCAAGCAACAAGTAACTATCGGCATAGATGTCGGCGTTGGTGTGTGGTCTATATAAAAAAAGTTCAAGTGTGATAAGATCCTATCACGCCCCTTATGCAAGGGAGCACACCGTCTTTACGCTATAGCGGGACAGTTGGTGAAAGTGATGCCTGTGTCCCGTCACGTGTTTCGGAATCCTAAAAAGTGCTGCAGTGAAACTTGCGGTTGAGTAGAAACCTCACGTATGACGTTATTCATTGAGCGGCACAATGCTTTTCACCCTAGTTTTGACGGCCCTGATGCTGCCAAAATTGTAAGAATCGCAAAGTGGTACGGTTTAGGTTACTGCCCCCCAATACCCCCTCCCAGGAACCCGGTCACTGACACCCTTCACATTAGCAATATAGTGATACTTGTTCAACGCCATGCGGACATTTTCCTTTCATTCGAATTTCAGCGGTTGCATGACATTATACGTGACGTCTCTCCTCAACAGGAAGTTCCGCTGTTGTGCTCTTCAGGTTATCGAAACATAATGTTCAAGAGAGTTTTGAGAAATTCTAAAAGAAACGGGACGCGTTTTCTCGCTTCTATTAGGGCTCACTATCATCACTGTAGCACTCTGAAAGCCAATGTGGGCGCTCGTGTGAGGAGATTGGTTCATTTTCACCTATATCCACATGTATTGTGGTAGCTGGCAGTGTAGAGATGGGGAGGGGCGAATTTTTTTTTTTATAAAACCATGTATGCTTTTCGCAGGCGCAAAAATTCAGACGTTTGGCGTGTTCCTCAAAACGCTGACGGTGTAAAAACATCTTTCGTGCAAGCAAGCGTTTGACACGCTGGGCGCGTCTGAGAAATTAAGGGTCGTTAGCTATTTAATTGAGTACGGTGCAGATAAGTACTGCATCAACCAGTAGCGTAGCCACAAGTTTTCTCCAGGGCGGCAGAGGGGTGTGTGTTTAACACTGCCTTATGTATGTTCGTACGTGGGTTTAAACGTGTACGCGTATATATACACTTAAAATCTGCCAAAAGCGTGAAACTTTGGAAGAGTTGAATTCACCCACACACCCCTAGCTACGCCAGTGTCTTGCTGGTATACGCAACAACACACAATGCTGCTGTATAGGCTACAACACAATGCTGCTATACGCAACGAGTTTGTAGTCATCATCGTTACGTGACTCCAGCCAAATAACGTACTGTGATAGTAGCGGGTAATACAATCAAATATCACGCCATGTTTTCAGGTAATGTTGTCCTGTAAAAGGTAAAAAAAAGAACAGTTTTCATCATACCCCAACTCATCGTTTTCATTGTGAACATCCAGTATAAGTGCTAAACGAGAACGTGCATGCAAAAGAGGTCACTGATTTTACGCGCCCCGGCATTTCGTGCGTCCGAGGAGCGCACGCTATGTAGTTCGCATGCCGCGTTGTTCGAGACGCGTCCAGTTTTCGGCGCCACACTTTTACTGGGCGCGCTTTCGTCGTTCTCGGTAATCCGCTCTCGCGGCATTTTATGGCATCCGCTAGACTTCCCACTACTCGCGAACATGGCAGTTTTTGCTGTGGCGTCCAGTGCACGCATACTGCTGCTGAGACTGACTGCTTTGCGTTCAGACCCTGACACAACACGCGAGCTTCTTCGTGTGTAACATCATGCTGTGAGCGCTTTATTCCATGAGGGTAAGGAAGCAGGGAGGGAATACGAGCGACGCCAATGTGGAGTTATGCTGGCCGTCTTGCTTCTGCGGTGGTCAGTATATGAGAGGACGGCCTTTTAACATTGCGACCACGTATACAGCAAACCTTATTTAGCTACATCGCGATATATCGAAGTAGGTAAAAAGAAATAAGCGATTCGCTTCGTTATGTTGAAACTTTGTGATAATAAAATTTGACCTTTTGTGCAAAGTGTATCCGTGAAAGGATTGGTTTTTATACATGAAACATGCTGTGGGAGTGTATTAATTATGCGGTAGTGTTTTATGCAGAAATAACTGTAAAGAATGGAGCCCTTGTAGGAAAGGTATACTGAAGGCGAGGAGTTCAAACTCTGTGTGGCGTAGGGGCCCTTTAAGCGAAGCTACTGTGCCTCTTCCCGAGCCGGACCCTGTCATTCAAACCAGGTGTGTTGCCTGGTGCTATCAAGTTCGCCTAACCAAGCCCCTCGCGTGCCACTCCGTCATTGGCTCGGTCTGATGAGTGCACAAGATCGAAAACCACTGCACATCACACAAAAACAAGCGAACTTCGGTTTAAGTCGCACGAAAGTGTGACGACCACCTGAATCATGGCACCTCCGTCTATGATGCCACGTTTTCTGTTCTGTGACATTGCACTCCGAAATAAAACGAAAGACCCGTTATGGCCTCATGAATTTCGGTCGCCGCTATAGTATGTATTAGCAAAATAAAAATCTTTGAGGCGTAGCTGTGAACTGCAGGCTGCTCGATAATATATATTGCTGACCTGCTTCCCACTAGTTACCACAGTGCTTTCACTGAAATAAAAGAAAGAAGAACTTGTTTGCCGAAAATGCGTCTGTATAGCATAGGTCCGGTGGCATTCACTGGTAATCTATTATATTCTTTAGAGAGTCTGTCTTAATAGCATCTACGAAGCTTGGGATCACAAAAAGCGAGCTCTGCGATGTCCCCCAAAAGCGGCTACTTCTTTATCTTTACTGATAAAGATCATCTACAACCAAGCTTCCTGGATTTATACCGTCACCGCCTCTACAGATGCGGCTGCAGGGAATGTAAGAAGCATGAGGGCTGCTGACGCTTTTAGTGTGACAGGGGGTGATAACGAAAATTCAAAATATGGCTATGACTCAAATTGCGGCAATTCGGGACGGTTCGAGAGTGCGCGATATGACGCACTGGCAGAATTGCCGAAAGTGCGCAGCATGAATAACTATGCTAAATAGTTGCATTAGGTGGACGTTTCAAATGTGCTATAGGAAATGGAGTGCGAAGTTTAGGTTTTATTTACCATACCACAAAAAAAGTTTTAAAAGTGTCAGAACAAAGTACTGGCTTGAGAACACACAAGAAAAGAACTACCAAATTACGTTTGATATATTTGCAAAGTGAAAATATAAATACATCTAAGTATACAAAGAACTTTCTCTTTTTTGCGTTTCCTTACTATTAAAAATGATTTGTGTGGAATTTACTGCCCAAATGAGTGTACGCGGACGGATATTATATGCTAATTTGTCAAAGTTTCCCGAAAAGAGCAAAGTAGTTTAGTTTCCGCTGGAAGGCCCGCTGCAGTAGCTCGAATTTGGGACCCTTGTCTGCATAGTACTTACTCTGAGCCTTTGTATTTTGAATGAATAACAACAATAATAAACTGAGCTGAAGTGTGCTACTCGGTGTGTGTGTGTTGTGAGGCAAGAGTCAAGAGAATGCAGAAAAGTGAACCAGATGATACGCTGTGTTAGCAGTTATTACACAGTGGAATGGTACTCAGGACAGGGCCATACCTGTATATTGGTAATGTCGGTGCTTGAAGTATCTCCTGAAGTGGACCCGCAACGGTAGTGTGAAAGCTACGGTGCTCTACTGCAGACACAAATGTCGCAGGATCCAATCTCGGCGTGACGGCCGTATTTTGATCGATGCGAAAGGCTTAAAGCCCGTGTATACTTCGTGCACGTTAAAAAACAACCGGTGGTCAAAAACTTCGTATCCCTCCAGTTCGGCGTGCCTCATAATCACATGGGGATTTGTCACCGCAATCATCATCACCACCCTGAACTGGGTTGTTGGTATGTCCTTTTCACGTTTTCTATGAACCCTGGCTAATAAGGCTCGTAAATATTACGCATGTTGTGCATGCGGTAGCACCGGTGTGCGGTGGCATTTGCCTTATTCGTGAACCCATGCGATTCGGTGATTAAATCGGGTGCATTACGGTACCTGCTGATTGATATGTCATGTAGTCCACGGAGGATGTCAGCATTATAAAGAACAGATATGCCGCATCATATAACTTGATAGCTCTATTACAAATCACCCCAACTCGCCTATTCTCTAATTACGGAAATGATGGCGGCAACCTTTGCCATTCTCACAAATCTCGCCGTAACTATTTCTATTTAGGCAGCATGCGCCTCGCTCTTACTGCGAAATAGAGCATTATTTTATAATGGCATTTTTTTCAGCCATGTGTATTGAAGGAAGTTTTGCAGTGGCGATAATCGTTGCCGGTATATAAACACATCACGTAGTGCTTGAACACTGTCAAGCTGAGATACATAACGGGGTATGGAAGTGTTACAATTGCAATGCTCCATCACCACGCACATAACGGCTCTCTTTGCATCTGTTCTCTCCTTGCTGGGAAACAGGCTTAAAATTATGTGTTTTGCGCTGCAGATGCTATACCTTTTGCATCACGAGACTGTGTACTTCGTAAGACCGTGTTGTTTTCTGAGCACAATCAAGAGGGGGCGTTGCAACAAACTGTGAATTCTTTCAAGGATAAAACATTATTTGCTGTCGTTTGGCTCAATGCAGCTACGTATAATTCAGAAGGTCAATTTAATTGTGTGAATCTAGGTGTGCGATGATTTGTCCACCTTGAAGCAAATGAAAAGTGAGCAGGAGTATGAAAAAGAAAGAGAGAGTAAGAGAACTGAAATTCCACCCAACTAGTACCTCAGACGTGCCTCTACACCATCCTCATCTGCAGCCCACATCCGTTGCTGAGTGAAGCAGCTCGGTTTCCATCAGGGACGGATGATCTCGTCTTCTCGTATCGTTGTTCGCAGAATACGCAGCCGATTGTGTCATCCCCGAGGTGGAAAGAATGGTCCCTTCTCCGGTGGACTACGCCGCGAGCTCACGCGACATTGCGTAGGTGTACGTGCGGGGCAGATTCCGATCCCGCAGGGTTCGGACGGCGGTTTCGTTTCCGCCCCGTGTGGCGGTGTCAACAACTGCTGACAAATTGCCCGGGGCCCCCCGCGGGACCACCCACTGGCCGAGTGCCCAAATAAGCCCCCGGCGCGCCCGCTCCATTACGAACGCGCCCCGGAGAGACAAGGCGGTGCGTTGCAAAGAGCCCGGGCCTCTGGAGCCGTGGCCGCGGCTGGCTCGTTAACGACGCCGCGTTCCGGGGCGCCGCGTGCCGCGGCTCATTCCCGAGATAAGTGGCCGTGTCGCGCGCCGCTACGCCCGCCGCCATCGACGCCGTTTTGTTGCGGTCGGAAGGAGCACCGCGGAAATGAAAGCGCGTCCCCCTACAATTCGCTCTCTCTCGTTTTGCCCTTCCGGCGTCTCGCACTGCCAGCGCAATGTACACGCCCTCCCTTCTTCTCATCAGTCCCAGCCCGAACGTCCTTTTTTATACTCTTGCGTCACCGAACAACTTCTCCGCGCTTTTTCGCCCATGAGGGGAAGCACCTGGGCAGGACGTGCATAGAACTCTTTTCGTTCCATGTGCGCGGTTGGTGCCATCCTGCCAGCAACAAACGAAAGAGAACGAATCGCTTCGGCTGCCAAGACGAGCTTTATGTGTCGGCGTCATGAACTCAGCACAAGGCAAAAGCCTTGTACTGAGTGGAAGCAGCTCAAAGCTTACAAAAAATAAACAAAAACAATCGAATAACAAAGAGCTCCGCTAGTTGGTATAAATATTCGTGTTAAAAGACTGGGCATGCAATTATAGCCACAAGAGGGAAATGAAGACTTCACAAACGTAGTTTGTGGTGTCTTGGCTTCTCTGTCGGGTCCGTCCTTCACCACCCACTCTTTAGGCATGAAAAAAAGTTGCTTTTCGCCCAGTATCCAAGAAACAGGAAGATGCAAAAGCTATTGGTGCAGCTTGACCACCGCAAATGTCAAGAACATTTCTATCTGAATAGATTTTACTTAGCCGTATTGTACACACCGGGAATGCCGTAAGAAGCATGTCATCGACGTTTTCTATGCTTGTCTGATGAAAGCAGATCTGTTGTGCTGTACAAATCACCCTGCATTCTGGTTAAAGTTATTGCGTTGGGTTCAGGATAAAAGCAACCGACCTATATATATTGTTTCAAGCTAAAGCTGAGTACTCATAAAATTATAACCTATTTACGTTAGATCACAAAAAAGCGCCCAGGCTGACAAAGATGTCACAGGTAGTGCATTTTGAACTGTGCTTGATCACACACATTATTTCTGTAAGAGTTATAATTCCATGACATGAGTAGACATGCTGGTAAGAAACTATTAGCTCTATTACTGGGAGAAGTACACGTCTGCAGCTTCTGTCCTGTCTACATACATATTAGAACGACATTGAGTAATATTCACTTATTGAATTCTGCAGTACATGAACTATCAAGAAGATAAGCGGGGGTTGAACGTCTCATTACGAGCCACACACTGAAAGAACACGCACGACAAACACTCGTTTGTATAACAAGCAATCACCTAGCCTTTTCAAAAAATCAGCGAAAAACCCTTACATCTGCAATGAAGTGCCATTTTGCTGCCTAGTTGCATACAAAAGGTCATATTGTAATGTTGCCTGAACCGATCGTTTAGACAACGATACTTTTGTCTCATGTAACAGATCTTTGTAGACAACACTGGTGTCATTTCATTAACAGATTGTTGATTTGCTGCCTCGCGCTGTCTTCATGGTAACTTCATGTGTGAGGCCCCTACCTACCCTACTGAACTTATTGCGCACCCGAAAGACGAATCGAACTCCTGAATTCTTGGTATTATCCTAAATTCCATATGAAACGTCATGCGAAATGACGGGAATGTATATTATAGGGTATACGGCTTTCCAAAGAAATGCTTTCAGTGCGCCGCTTGGTTCTGGTCTCTCGGTGAAGCTCGAAGCGCTTGTCGAGTACTTGTCTTTCTTCACTATGTGACTCGTTTATTTAGCACTGTTTTCACCTATATCCCAACCTAACGCACGTATGTTATAGCAAGGCATTTTGCGTCTTTCCCCCCGAAAGTACACAAAGCACATAAGCATTCGTTCCGGTATGCAGTGAGCTATATTACAGCGAAACCTTTTATGAGATCACTACAAGAATACCGTAGCTGTTCGCCGCTGCCACCACCGGTGTCCGTCACAGATATCACTCAAATAAGAAAAAGAAACAAAATGCGAAGAATAATTGAGGATGTAACGTTATTCAAACATGGATCCTCTTCATAGCAGTGGCAGTATTCTACCACGGAGCCATGAGGGAGTTCGAAACTTCATTCCAAAGACACCCTATACAGACATTATGATGGGAAGAAATTACTTTAACATGTGTAATATAGCTTGGCAGAAGAATGAAATTACAACAAGGTGCCACACAATGTGAATTCTGTAACCTAGCGTCACACAATGTGAAATGCGTAACGAGGGGGTCGTTTAATGCTTCCAAACTATTACAAAAATGCTCAGCCATAATTACTTCACAATTCAGTATTACTCCATAATTCATTGTAGTCACCAGCCATCGCACCAGTTTACGTTTTAGTAGGTACTTTACGAGCGTTCTCATACTCGTATTAGTTGCCCAGGATAGTCAACGACAGCCTCTCGAAATGCCTCCCTTCCAGCTCTCGCTGTGACATGTGGTGTGCTTTCCGAGCAAGTCTGGCTTTTTTAGGGGTCCAGCTAGCTTATTGAAAACTGCAAAAAAGGGTACTTCGGAAACAAATACAACTACAACGTATATGCGTACGGGCTGTAATCGCAACTGACGCCACCTAAAACGTTTTAGCGGCATGGCTGTCACTAGTCCCGTTAATTAGGGAGGCTATCACCGGGCTTATTCTATAAGGACTGAAGTATCGGCCCCCCGAACTGCACCACGAAAGCACGGTAAATTTAGATGTAGTCCTATTTGGTGCACCAGTGGGCGCCGGCTGTGGTCCAAAGAACGAGTCAGAGCGGAGAGTTCATAACAAAAAAACATTCTCTAATACGGAATATAATAATATATTCTCATAACAAAGATATATTCTCTAATTTCTAGTTTCGTGAGGGCTGAGGAAAAGGCTCTCTCGTGAAGTGACGCAACTCTGCATCACCACGCCCCTTTCCTTCGAGATTTTTCCAGTGATCTCTCGAAGACCGATGCGAGGAGGTTGGTCGGCGTAGCGACGCTTTCAAGGCGAGAAGCGGTGCGCCTGCGGAGTCCTTTGATGCTTGTTTTCTCCTTTTCGCTGGTTTCGGAGGGCGGCAAACTGGCGCCTGGTATTGTCGCTGTCTCCAGAATTCAATGGCGCGCGTTTTCTTGAACGCTTGTTTTGTGACAACGACATATGCTTCACTCTGTGGCTGTTTAGAATTTGCAGCTATACAATATCCGTTTGATCAAACTTTCTTCTGTGGTACCGAAGTGAATAAAGGTCAAACACTCCGGCGTGCCTGGAATAGACTTGAATATCCGCCATTTACGCAATGGTCCACCTGTGCGCAATAGCTGCACCTTCGAGGGCGTAGCGGGAGAGCATCAAGAAGAAATCAATAACAAAAGATGGACATGAGCCGGGCATGGAAGTCGTAGGTAGGATAACCGCTGGTCATTAAGAGTAACTGACTGGATTCCAGGATGAGACAAACAAGTGAGAGGGAGACAAAAAGTTTGGTGGACGGATGGGAATAAGAAGTTTGCCTGTATAACGTTGTAGCAGAAAGCACAGGTCGGGGTTCATTGACGGAAAATGGGAGAGGCTTTTGCCCTAGATTGGGCTTAGCGAAGCTGATGATGATGATGCTGCTGATGAGGATGTTACATATTAGCATTACTATGTTTCTGATGGTGATGATTTACGCAACGAAAAATTCCTACGATCTATTATGTATTTACATAAAATGACTCGAAGGCAGAAACCATCTTCGTTTCTTTCATTATCATCATCATCCTGACTACGTCCACTGCAGGACAAAGGCCTCTCCCATGTTCCGCCAGTCAACTCAGTCCTGTGCTTGCTGCTGCCAATTTATACCCGCAAAGTTCTTAACCTCATCTGCCCATGCACCTAACATTCTTTCTCCCCCCAACCGGATTTCATAAAAAGTCCGCGTGGTGGTGGAACTGCATTAGGAGGCCTAGGGTGCAGCCTCACCGGCCACCACCACCGGTAACGCACTCCCTCACCAGAGAAGGATTGGCCACCCTGGTGCAGTATGTAGCCACTACCTCCCACATGCATGAGTCCATTCGTTTCTTTATTCTCAATCGATTGCACTGGCAACCCGTCTATCACCTCCAAAGCTCTCTGTGCCCAACAAAGTTACGTGGTATTGCGATGCTTCCACGATGGAACCAGGTTAGACCAAACGATGACGTCATGCGAGAACATCACAGTGGCTTCATGCATCGCAAAGTTTGGAGACCTATGATGTCATGCTATCGTCATATAGTTACGTCATCAAATGACGATGACAGTTGGCATCACTCGTGTTTACTCCAGCACCTACGGTCACCTATGGCACTTGATGAGGCATCTAAGGCTTTCGCCTTGAAGTATCTCGGCAGCCTGACCGACACGCTCGTCAGCCAAGAAAGCCAAACCCTTCAGCAACACTTGAAGACGACTGACCTACACGAGCGACTGTAGGTAATTGTAGGTCCGTACCATGCTTTTCTGATATGAAGCATTGTGATTAGGGTGGATAATCATGAGCCTAACTACGCTCACTGCATGGCAAAGGCCTCTGCCAGGCCATCCGCCAATCAACCCAGTCTTGCGTTTTCTGCTGCCATGTTTATATAGGGTTATCGCAAGGTCAGAGTTATTGCAGGGTTACTACTCGTGCATTACAGTCATTACTCATCTGTTCAATCTCTTTTCCTGCATTACTCACTGTTTTCCTTCGAACGTGTCCAGTTGCAACATTACCCAGCCCAGTTAACCTGCCTGCCTCTCTTTCACTTCTCTCTGATCAGGTAGTTTGACGACCGACCACTTTGTAATACGAAATTAGAGTGCAGAAGAATCATCTTGCGTTGGCGGTACTGAGCATTCGTTCTAGCCCGTCGTTCATTGACAGTGGTAAACGAAGCCATTTCACCAGCTGCTTAGCTCTCGGGAAGTATGATTCTAGTTTCTGTTCAGAAGCCTTATCTATGCGGAAACATGCTTTACTGGCGCAGTATTTCCAGTCTGTCGGCAAGTGCACCACGTCATCTTCATTTAATTTTCATATTTTTATACGTGTTACCTGGCTAGACCATTCAGGCACCGACCGACTGCCCTCTGTATAAGAATCGCCACATGTTAGGGGCATTTCATGGGAGGAAATCCCCCTAATGTGTAGATGCGAAAAACAAGCGAAGTTAGCGATACTCCCTTATTTCCACAATCTATGGCACCACAAGGGTGGTAATTAGGGCTGGTTGGTTTTCGACGATATCCTAAAGAAACACCAAACACAACGCATGAACACAAGGATATAAATTACCGCTGACTTTTAATTGGTTTATTTTTGCCAAAACACTCAAAATACAACGCTAAAATATCACAAGACATGGCGAATCGGATCATGCACAGAAATTTCTTTTATTTGGGAAGAAGTAAGATTGAATGGGCGCTCACAGACCCCCGTAGCTTATCAATCAAGTCAACGTCTCTAATATCAATCGTCGTCTGTTCTATGTTTCTTGATTCGACACTTGACTCTACATACACCGGATAGCGCCCGTAGTAAGCACAGTCAGGAGCTAACTTCTCTTGCTTATGTTTTGTGCATTGCATTTGTGTTCAAATAACCCGAAATTGAGGCCCCTGCCCATATGGCTTGTATTCTAGCTTATGTCCTCTGGCCAAACATACAAACTCATCATTTAAAGAGACACTAAAGAGTGAAACAATAAATGTTTTTGACACCGTCAGGTGTTTCTTATCTCGTGTGACCTTCTCAAAAGGAATCGTCCGCGTCACCATGGAGCATGAACAATGAAAGTGAACCAAAGGGACTCGATCAGAATTTCACCGGCACCATTCTGATACCATACCATCTTGCAACGTTAGGAAAATAGTGTTGAGAAAAGCGCCTATCGTATGATGATGATATGGGGGTTCAACAATCCAAAACCACTATATGATTATGAGAGACGCTGTACTGGAGAGCTCCAGAAATTTCGACCACCTGGGGTTCTTTAACGTGCAGCCGAATCTGGTCACACGGGCCTACAACATTTTCGCGTCGATCAAAAATGCAGCCGCCGCAGCCGGGATTCGATCCCGTGACCTGCGGGTCAGCAGCCGGGTACCTTACACACTAGAACACCGTGGTGGGGCTGTGGCTATCATAAATCTATAGCGTACGATTTTTCAGAAATGTTTATCAAGCCATTACTGTGAAAATAACAAAAAGTACACTTTAAAACTTTCGAAATCATGAGCGGAGATGGCGGCGCGAAATTTAAAAAGGAACTTTCAACCTTGTCTTCTAGCTAATAATGAACATATGCCAGTTAAACGTGCCACATTAGAGTTCTCAGAGTGCAGTTGGTCAATCGAAATGAAGTCGTTGTTTGTCTTCAGTGTACCTCTGAAAGAGTACTGACATGATTTTAAAACATCTCAAAAGAGACATTTTTCGCTTTTTTATATGCAGTGCTCAAACCCTTCACTCACGGAAATAAGACAACACCTATAAAAACTTTATTTGATTTTAAAGTTTTTGTTACTGCGCATCAGCAAGCCAGCCTCAGTGCAATCGACTATATTTTGACTATTCAACACAGTTCCACTGCATTTGTGAACTCTGCGTCCTTCATGCAGCTTGAGTCAAAGAAATCACTCATGGTCTCCTTTGAGAAAGTGTACTCATCGTCGTTTATACGTACCACGAGCAGATGGCTGGTCTGCCACTAGTACGACGAGAATTGCTCATTTCTCGTGACACTTTGTCATGTCACACTGCCATGACACATCATGGCTATCCGCTTGATAGGAACCCTGAAGTTTGAGTGTCTTTTTAAGGTAGCGGTATTAAATTTATGTGCCATTCTTTTCCAGACACCCCAGTAATCTTTATTGGTTCTCAAAAGCACTGTTCTTGCATAGAGCAGCAATTCCGAAATATTTAAGTATTGTGTAAGTAGGCTACAGTTTTAACCAAGGCGGTGTTCCACAAGTTTGTAAACCTGAAAATTTGAGGGCTTACTCAGAAATGGGCACAGGTCGACCCAATCATTTTTCAAGGTGTCTGCAGCAAAACGAAAAACTAGTTCGATATTTGCGTCACTTTTATAGTGCCTCCGCATGGCATGGCCGGGATAACTGACGCTTCCCCATTTTTTTCCTATTTTAATTTTTTCTTCATTTTTTTGTTTCTTGACTTGACATGCAGACCACGAAACGACAGTTGACCACATATTCCTGTCAGGCCCCACTTGAAATGAATGAGGTGCCACCCCCCCCCCCTCACCTGCGAAAAAACCTACAATTCTGCCTATGCCCTTATTGCATGTGTTTTTTTTTTCAGATTGGGAAAACTATTTTCAATGAGCTGATGTTCGCATTGGACTTTCTGCACTTGATAGGGTGCCCGAAATTTCCAAGGTTTGCAGAATCACCAGCCCGACCGCAAAAAAAGTTGCAACATATACGGTCAAGGTTAATATGTTTTTCTAGTAAAGAAGCTTCGTCATGTTGTTTCCCCCTTATATATGCCGTGACAAAGCACTGGGAAAAAAAAGTGATCACACCCTTGGCGAGGCGGCGCCGTGGCTCGGCAGTGCACCGCATGTATCCGAAGCTTTTTTAGCTATATAAAGATAATTGTTGCATTTGCATCTTAACTAATTTAAGAATCATAATATTGCAGGTTTTGTTTGCATATTTTAGCCCCGTTCTTTGGTTTACTGGCCTCGCTCCAGGCTTGTATCGTCTACTTGATCTTGATCGTGACCACTGTACATGAGACGCAGCGTGGTCGAAATACTAAGTGCTACGAAATATAAAAAACTCCCAAGGTTTCCTATGCGTACGATTAGGACGACTCGAAGGTGAAAGCACCATCTTTTTTTTTTTCTTCTAGTTCGATATGCTGATCCTCCCATACCAACCTCCTAATGCTCAGGAACCTAATGTGGTAATGCACTGTATCTTCGATAGGAGGCATTGCATGCTGCATCTCACCTATAGTTTTGCAAAGCCTCCATAATCGGTTGGCCGATCACGGAGGCAGCGTAAAGCCATGGTGTGTAATCATGCCACAATCGTCATGTGATGTCACCATGACGTCACTATGGCATCATGATGACGTCTCAAATTTTGGACTCTGCGACGTTATGACGACGTGCTATGGGGATGTCATTTTTCCGTCACTCATATTCGCGCCACAAATGCCGGGATACGGCGGTGTAATTTCAGTATTTGATTAGGCATTTGATTGATTGATTTGTGGGGTTTAACGTCCCAAAACCACCATATGATTATGAGAGACGCCGTAGTGGAGGGCTCCGGAAATTTCGACCACCTGGGGTTCTTTAACGTGCACCCAAATCTGAGCACACGGGCCTACAACATTTCCGCCTCCATCGGAAATGCAGCCGCCGCAGCCGGGATTTGAACCCGCGACCTGCGGGTCAGCAGCCGAGTACCTTAGCCACTAGACCACCGCGGCGGGGCGATTAGGCGTTTGAGGATTTCGCGTTAAAATGAAAAGGCCTTCACAATTGGGGAAGAAGTGGAGGTAAGAAAAGCTTGCCGAGGACGTGCTTGATGTACCTCCTTCTTTTTCTTTCTTTATTCTTGCTTTCTTTTTTTCTCTTTCTTTCTTTCAGGGTTTGAACTCCTGTTTCAGGGTGGCACAGGGTTTAAACCGCTGTGGCAGAATTGTATTTTTCACCAATTAAACTCTTCAATTATTCAACCGACTGATTCTATCTGACTTAATCTTTTCCCTCAATCGATGATTTAGCCACGCTTACGCCTTTATACCTGGCCACAAAGCTTTGTTTTTATACAAAGCTGCCTATGGCAAAGAGGTCGCCTGGCGCGAATATTACTCCTGTTCTTCCACCCATAGCACTCATCACGGCGACTACATAACTGCAGTTGATAACACCTTAAAAAAAATAAACCCAAGCCTGCGCGGAAGGCGCAGCAGAGTCACAACGAAAGCTAGAAGAGTGGATTTTCAGAGGCTTTACTAAACATTCGTTCGTGTTCACCTGTGTGCCGTGGCGCATACCCACTGTGGGGGATTGGCTAAACACTTATCGGGTAACTTCTGCAAGCCCACTTGCTGTGTGCTCACTATGACATTATTAATAATAATCTCTGGGTAGTAGACAATTATTTGCTAGGCTAGTTTTTGTCATTCTTCTGAGAAGCTTTGTATACGCTAAACCCTTGCAAGAAAGTTTGTGCAAATTGTTCATGCAGTGGCTGACGGCGATAAGGAATTATGCCTGAAGTGGGTATGCACCATAGCTATTAAGTGATAAAAAAAAGCCTTTTCATGGGTTGGAGCATTGGATGAACCACTATACGTACGCTGTCTGGATTGTGTGACGCCTCGTTGATTCCTTTGCTGTTCCAAGATGCTTTATTACTCATAATAAGGCAATTCGTTTCCCGACATCAAGCCTACCTAAGGCAAGTTTGTGAACAAGTCCCAAGCACCAGCGTAGCTCAGTGGCAGAATACTGGGCTGGCTCGCCGCGGACCAGGGTTCGAGCCCCACTGTGTCCTTGGCACGAATTTTATTTTTCTTATTTCGCGGTAGTGGTTACGGACACCGGAGCCGGCGCGGCGGCGGCGGACAACTTAGGCATCGTGCAAGACCCGAGTTCTAATCTCATAACGGCTTTCGCAGTAAAAGCTTTTAGATTCAGTATGGGCAATACCTTCAAAAAATAGTCACCTTGTGCTCCCCATTGTCAAGCTGTCGCTTCTAATCACAGATAATGGAGGTCTTCATCCCAAAAACGTGTTGCTCATTTCCCCCTTAAATGTTTTTATGCACAGGTACGTTTTGGGGCTCTGCTATTTCTGTAATCAGGACGAAACTATTCTTCTCTTTCTTTTATATTATCGCTGTTTTACCTTTTCGAAGAAAAAAAATACTGTTGCTTGCCCTCCCACAATTAACGCCTGAAAATGACAGCATATTGGTTATCGTTTCGTTTGGGGCTTCTACGATGGCATACAGCCTCAAGAACGTTTTCTCCGCTATGAATAAGTAGTTTTCTACGAAGTCCAAAACTACATCGTGCTAAATTCTAACACCTTTTAGAGGATTCACTATATCTAAATCGCGAAATAAATTGAAATATTTTTCGGTTATAGTAGCGCAGGAATTTCAACATTTAGTGGATGCTGAAATTGGATACGCAGTATGCATTGACGGCATTGCGGTCGTCATCCTGCTTCACAATGAACTGACGAATCGTAAAAAAAAAGGTGCCCGTTGACACCCCGTGAATACCCCCTAAAAACCTTCACAATATGTTGGAAAAATTTCCTTAGGTCTTGACCCAATCACTTTTATTTAATACGATACGCTCTAATCAATGAAAGTACAAAAAGATGAAAAATGAAAACTTCAGTGCTTCCACGGATGAAATACTGGGAGAATGCATGTACCACATTTTGTTTTGCAGCCCTAGTTTGGGTCGCATGTATGGAAGAACTTTAGCCTGTAGAAACAGCGCGTGCGTTGCATTGTTTCTTTTTGTTTTAATTCTCTCGCTTCATAACTTCGTCCTCTTCGAGTTGTCATGCCACTGAGCGCATTTATGCGATCCACACAAATCGACTCACATCGGTCATAAAAAAGTTAAATTTTCGCTTGGAAAACAGACCCGAAGGCTACAAATTTTTCCTCACTAAAATTTATACTTTGGTTCGTAAAGCGGAAGCGCTGAGTGTAGTTTGTAGGCTTTCGAAACTTTTTCGAAATAGTGCGCCTATGAAGCAGAAGAAGAAGCAGAAGAAGCAGAAAACCTCTCAAGAAGGCGACGTGTCTCTGCTGCCGTGGAAGAATTACCCCTGATAGTGGCGAAGGCAACAGAACTGAGCGCCGTCGGTTAGCAAGAACACGACACGCCTTCTTCTCGCCTTGGAGCAAACGGTGAGCTTTTAGAGGCCACCTTCTTTGACAACTTTGCCACGCATCAAAGCCTACGTTTAAAATGGTCTCGTCGAACACCACAGGTCAGAAGCAAGAAGGCCGGCTACGGCTTCTCTCCTGCCGGGACGTAATCCTCATACGCTTCGGCATTGACTCCCTGGAGAATAACCCGGAGTTCGACATGCCAGAGGTGCGCCACTTCTGCCCCATCGTGGCCATCATCCTGGCGACGATCAAGAGCCGTCGGAGCCACCTGCTCACGCTGCTATATACAGCTACCACGAAGCCGATGGACGCGGCACCTCAACTAGGGTGCATCGTGGCGATGGGATCATGTGCCTACGGTTCAACTGGAGGTCCGCGCCAAGATCAAGGACAGTATGCATGAGGTGTTTGAGGCCATGGCAAGGCCTCCTTTGAAACAGGTGGATGAAGATGATCCGTATTGAATATGTATATTTATATATATTTACACTTAAAATAAACATATCACCAGTGAGATGCTGGATAGGCGAATGAAGTTAATTTATATCTTGGATTTTATTTCTTTGTTGCGCGTGTCATCCGTAACCTTCCATTAGGCATGCCAGTACATTGAATATATTTACGCTAGTTTATTCGCAGAGAAGAACTCCTAAGAAGCATTCTATTATGTGAGCAAATAACCTAAGCTCTGTTACAATTTTGGCTCTTGTTATTCTGAATAATTGCACTTTCTCTTTTTTAAATATTTATGGTGAGTAAGTATGATGAGCCACGAATGTGATAAGCTTAATTCGTAACGCTGCCAATCGTGAAACTCGTGCAGGAACTTGTCTTCTGGTGCCCTAGAAATGAAATACAGTGGCATATATAAATATATATACAGTTTCGTGATCGCTATGCACTCACGAATCTTACAGGGGTATAGTACACAGGAACTGGGTATGATTAGCACAGAATTTTGCGTATGATTGACAAAAATCCTTGCACACAGCGTATATACTCACAATAAATGGTGTTGAAAATTTCCAGGCTTCTTTTTTAGCTGCTTCGCTCTGGTGCAAGCGGGACTCATCCCAGAGTATCGGACAAGACAGTTAATTTGTTTATAAAAGAAGTTCTAAACAACTGGAAGATCATTAAGCTTCACCTTGAAATGTTTAACGTGAGAGCGATGTCCTATAGTGCGTACTTGAAGCGCTTGGTGCATCCGTTTATTGTATGATGTCGCTGAAGAAGTATGAATTGGGGACTACTACAATGTGATTGATAAAAGTGAAAGTTGCTTGTTTCAGCCAAGCTTGATATATGGCTGCATCCAGTGTAGCGGGTAGCGTCAGTTTAACCACGAGCAATCATGCGAGCGAATTGTTTTCGACCTTCTATGCAGCCACTACGTCGTCTTTACGGAATACACCAGGGGCGTGTGTGCTTTTTGTAATATGTGGCTGACTTTACCCATGAAGTGGTTCGATAATCACATGTTCTGATGCCCTATCCCTTCTACCATGGAATATTACTACGATAATACATGTTGTATTGTGAAGCCTGTATGCAGGACGCGCGTGTTTGTAAAGCAGAAGTGTTATTTTACCTGTATTTCTAAACAGAGGAAGCTTGTTCAACCGTATTTTCAAGCAGATGCATGGATATGTGGTAAAACACCTGCTTGCCACGCTAACGGCCCGAGTTGGATCTTCACTTAGGCCCGGAAAGTGGTACTATTTATTTTTTAGCATCTTTCAGAGATGAAGCTCCTAAAGCCGTTGGCACGGTGCCGTGAGTGTGTCCATTCTTTGTTCGTGGTTGCCTAGTTGAACCTTTGCAAACTGCCCTCTACTTCGTCCTTGCAAACATCCCATTACGCCCCATCACCGATCAACTGCTCACCGACCATAAATCTGTTATGATTAAGGGGGAACGGGAGCGACGTATAGCTACCACTTACGAGTAATGAAATTTGTTGTACTATACATACAGTGTTCGCGGATGATTCATGATTTATTGATGAAACCCTCTGGCGTTTCGCCCAACTCATCATCATTCACTCTGTGGATATGCTGTGATTTTTTCTGGATTTTTAGGTCCCAGACGAGAATATTTTTCGACCTCAACCAACGATCCTCACGCCGACATCGGCGCCGACGCCGACACTGACGGCAAATTTTCTGCGAAACGAGCCCTTAAACAATATCGAGTTTTCTTTATGAGACGAAAAAGCTAGCATTCAGTTCTTTTTGCCTCACGTAGGAAGCCACATATACAGCGTCACAAACGGTATGGTGGCTAAATACTGGTACAGTAGCAACAAAGAAAAGAATCATGGATGTGACAGAGTCAAGACAATATTTTGGAGGGAACCTTGTTAAAATCACTTTTGTTAAATTTAGACTGTATACATGTATCATGTATACATGGCCCCGTATCCTCATATTTCGCTGCGATTGTCATAGAGCTACCATAGTCTTCCGTCTGGCGAGAGTGAATAAAAAAATTATTTGATATTCTGCGCGAGAAAGTCTGTGAGTGGGATTCGGGAGGCGCAGCGGTAAAGTGCCTCAATTCGCGCAGCGGGTAGCTGCCCCCAGCGTATAGTCTTAGCAAAGTACAAGAAACACCCGCCTTTTCGTGGATAGCGTTGCATTGTAAGCTTAGCGTAATAGACGCTACGTTCCTAAGTATTACTTATGTATGAGTTTCGAATTACAAAGTAACAAGCCACAATATATTGACATGTTGATGTTCTGTCTCACATATTCGCAAAATTTGCTTTTTAATCAATACTACGCGCAAGCATGAACGCAGAAACCAAAGAAATATAGGTAGGCACTGTGGATGCGCTTTGATCATACAACCAAAGGCAAACAAAATAAAAAGCAAACAGATGAGGCTTTTCGAGTGACAGTCAAGTGGACATACCGACAGACCAACAGACGAACTTTTTTGCGTCGAAATATCCCAAGAAAATTTATCGTCTCAAAAAAAAAACCCTGCAGAGATTTTGTCAATGCAACTGAACGCAATATCATTATATCTCCTCCGGGCACCTAACTATAGCTTAGGTCGGCAAACTCACAGATGAGTCGATTCAGAATCACTCAGATTCAGAAGAGCCGGGTGCGGGAGCTCTAGTGAATCCAGGTGAGTGACATTTGGTTAGTTGCAATCTGAGTGGGCCCAACTTGATAAAATGTTAAGGTCCCTCCTGAGTCCGAATCAGTCCCGTCGGGAGAAACTTTGGAGAGTGTGAGCCTCAGTTAGCCCTAAAGGCGAGATATATAAAGAAAAATCACTTTCTATTAGTTTACCAAGAAACAAATCCCACTGCACCCTCGGATGTTCACATGAAAATTTCTGATTTTTTATTTGATTTAGTTTTTGGGTTTTAAATGACATTCATAGATTTGACGTAATATATCCAAGAAATCTATCGGAGAGCCTCTCATCACAGGTTGTTTCTGCGGTAGCTACTCGCAGGGAAACCTGTTTCCCTGCCTTCAGTTGTTAAAGGTCTCGAAGAGACATTTAGTCACGCGAAGTCCATCACGCGATGGTAGAAACTCTGAATAAGAATTCACTATTCTGGAAGGCAGAGCTTTAATGAAATGTGCTTTTATCAAGCCTACACGTTGCGCAGCACATCGTTTCGAGTCCACTATCACAAAGTACTCCAGAGAACCGCTTATTGAAACTATACTTCTTCCCGTTCGTTTTTTGCATCGCTGATATATAAATCGCATTCGTATGCTTCAGTCAAGTTCGCGTTGGGCAATCGTGAGCGCGACGCCTAATCTTGAAGGCACACTTATTTCCTGACCTGGGTTACCCAGATTTGAACGCCTGTGACGCATTTTTTTATTTTTTAGTGCGTGTCAGATGCGAATGAAAAGATAATCATAGCAGGAATGGCCGAGCTGTCAAACGTGAAAAACTGCTCTTGACTCATCGAACGTTGCTTACAGCACTTCTTCGATATGTGGGCACACTTGTAGATGCCAACCGGGATGGGGGATGAATATTCGCCTCGGAGAACATTGCAAGTCGTCGAGAGTTGCCCCTTCCAAACATCTTTCGGTGAAACATCTGCAACGGGCCTGTGTTCCAATGCTCCATTATGCCGCAGTCTTGTTCCAACGTATGGCTGAAAGGACAAGGTGAGTGGTGGAAGCTGTTAGGAAAGACTGCAATACACTTGAGTTAGTGCATCGTTTCTTTCTTTCTGTTGCAGTAACACCATTTGATGGCATAGTTTTTAGGCGTTCTTGCAACGTTCATGCAATCGTTCGCTTACCTTGTTTAGGTGGCATTATTAAAAAAAATTGTTTGGATGTGCAGTTGTTTTTTTACTTTTATAAGTTTTGTTTTGTCGTTAAACAATAATGATTAAGGTCACGGTCAACCCAAGTCCTAGTTTATTCTTCTTTGCCCTTTCCTTTTTTGTGCTCTTCAGGGGAGCACTCCGTATACAAAAATACGGTTTGTAAACATTCAGCCGCGGGCCACATAACAGCGTCCTCCGTAGCTATAAGTGGCATTTCTGGCCCATTTAGCTTAAAGGAGACCTTCAACACTTTTCCAAGTAATCATCGAATGGCTCCATCAAAAGAGGTTATTCTCTCACGAACTGAATTCCGCAAAAATGTTCAGAGTATGTGAAGTATGAGCAGAGTTACAGGAATCTTTCAGTCTTCAAGCGCTCTCTCCAGTGGGCACCTACTCTCCAGTGAACAGCTATGCAGGAAGAGGGGTGGAAGTGGGGGGAAGGGTGATGGAAGGCAAGAGATGCGTTCCTTCTAGGCGCGTTATTACGTTGAGGACCTTTTTTTTTCCTCCTGGGAATGCGTGGCTTACCTTCAAGGCTACCATGAGCAAAAGTGGGCACAAGGCAGCGTCCCGCGTCGGCCACGATGACTGTGCAGCTCACGATGCTGAAATAAGTCAGTGGGTGTATGTTTCGGTTCATCACACGGTGATTTGAGTGTATGGCAACATTGGGATGTGTTCATTTCTGCATAGCATCATAGGCAGTTTATGCTGACATCTTAGAAGACAGCATCTGTCCCACATAATTCGAGTAATCGGACGCGTCTAGAAGACATCAACTGGACGCCATCTCGCGTCGAGAAGAGTAAAGTGAAGAAAAAAATGTCACTGTTATTTCATCGAGTTCTTTCGCATTCGAAAATATTAAAATTTAACTAAACCCACAATAAGAGCATTGAAAAGCGTCTGCTTGTGCATAGACTACCATACTAGGGACATCCGGGCTATGCGAGGACTTTGTTGAGCCGCCATTTTGTTTGGACAGCAAAGAAGCTTGCATCGTTTTTGTTTCCGGTGCTGTCATCTCAAAGATTTAAATTTTGCCGGCTACATCAAAATTAGAATGGAACTCAAGATGACCTCCGTCCACTTAGCTGTCTCTTTGGCCGTTTACGGTGAGTATTGGAACACATCATTGGTCGAGACAGAAGGGGACGACTTATGGCTGACTTTGAGAAATGACAGTGATTTTCAAGCCCCTTGCTGCGTTGTGTTTTGCCCGCATATTCTCAGAAGGTTCCCAGTAACAGTCGGCAGCATTTTCTGACAATTCGCAAAAGCTCTTTCTGACAATTCAGAATAAGTCTTCAAACGCGCATTGGGAGCCATGGCTTTCAAACGCCCTCTAGCAGCCCCCTATTCGGTGCGATTTTCGCTCCGGACGTTTGGAGCAAATTTTCGCTCCAGCTGGCCGGATGAATTGCGTGGTGCACCCGGAGTACTGTTAAGAGATATTTCACTCCGGTCAACCGGAGCAATTACTTTTACTGCCGTACAATTACTTCCGCAGCAGTACTTTTTACTAGCATTTCCCTCCGACTTACTCAAGTGATTACGTGGCACATTCCGGAAAATTTTTGGCCGCTTTCCACTCCGGCTATCAGGAGCTTTTGTGTGGTATCTCTAGGGTATTTTGCGGATATACCTACTTCATCCGCACAGGATTTCAGCGAAGTGAATCAGCGTTTTTTCAAGTGTTTGCTCCGCTGTTTTTATTTTACATTGATCATTTCACGGATTTGTTTGATGAAGGAAATCTCAGTTCTCATGCAAGCACTGCAGAGTTACTGTGTATTTATTCCACAGAACTCTAGCAGATAAAATAATGAAAAACAGTTGGGTCGTTATTGTTTGAGATATTCGAAATAATTTGCTAGGTATGATTGATGACCCAGTCTTTGGGAAAGGAAGACAAGAAACAAACATGCAAAAAGACACAAAGAAACAAAACACAAGAAGGCATATCACAACAAGTCAACAGCCCACTAGTTTTAAGTGCACCATTTTGAAATGAAGCCCAGAATGCTGGAAAATGAAGCACAAGAACGAAGAAAGCCGGCCACCGGGAACAACTCTTGATCATTGCCGAAGTACCATTAATCAGACTCATTGCCTACGCGAGGGTTCGGTTGATTGCTTCCTTCATATTTTAGCAAGAAAATAATCATACATGAGAACTGAAAATCATGGGTGAGGAAAAAAAGTGACAACATTTATTCCACTGGCACTAAGCAAATCTTATACAGTCTTTGAGTACACGACAATAACTACCTTTATTAGTGACCACACACATACACAAAAAAGACAGTATAAGCGTTCTATATCAAGATGCAGATCCCATGTACTCCGGGGACAGACAGCCGCTACTAGATAAAAAGGCACCTCTGAGACGTGAACAAAGTTTAAAACTAACCAAAGTTTCCCATTTATTTCTAAATCGAAAGCTCTATCTTTGCTGAAACAATTTGTAATAACATATTTGAATTGTAATAACATATTTGAATGATGTCTACTCTCGTAGACATCATTCGAAATGCCCCTCCCAATCATTTTCTAATTTTTTCAAACATTAATCCTAATCATAGCACTCGTACTTTCTTAGGTGCTAATCGTGATACTTCCAGCAACGCTGGCTTTCACAGGTTGTAGGGTTGCGGCTTGTATTTAAGAAAAGCGTAGCCTCATTTCATTTGCAAAAATTTTTTCGAGATAAGGTGGCATTGTTTTAGTTTTTAGTTGCGTTGCCGCTATGTTTTGAAACTTGTCCTAGAGAACTTTATTCTAAGTAGTAGTGAACATTTTTCATTGCATGAGCATATATTTTTTCAAAACAAACCGCCCCAAGCACGAAATGAACAAAACTTCACTGCAACGTAACAAAATTAATAAGCGATAAAAGGTACAAACCGTACGCCACCTAATCCAACTCTATTTTCATGTATACCGACGAAAAATAAGGGAAGGCCGACCAGTTTACTCAACTTACAGGCCTGTGCAAACGTCCGGAAGCCACGGAAGGTGAAACACGTGGAGGTATCACGACGTGCCTACCAGGCTTGCAGAAATTCTCTTTCGCCCTGTCCTGTTCACAGGCAATTGTTTTTGCATTGTCCAGATTTAAACTATGTCTCAGAACCGTTCGTCAGAAAGAAATACAAAGATTACATCCCAAATAGGACGTAAAGGCGAACATTTGAACAGTTTTTCCCGTCTAGTTTCGAAAACGCAAGTCTAGTCTTGTATTCCCCCTCCCCTACCCACTGCTCAAAAGAAAAAAAAATCAGTCACGGCCATGGCAGCACGACTGAAACGAGAAAAAAAAATGCAACAGCAGGATAGCACTCTCCCCAACCATCACCACAAAAAATAGGGCTAGGTTTTCGAGAGAATGCCCTATCCTTTCTCTCTTTCTTACACTACTATGTCCCCTCCGCCTTACACTGTTGAGCCGGGCTGCCAGATGGTTTAACTCGCGCTTCCACAAAAACGTTGAGCATCCCTAGACTCGTTCTGCCGAACACCCCCCCCCCCCCCATATTTTCGCATTCCTTGTGCCTGGTCTTGTCAGTTCCTTTCGCCCCTCTTTTGTCCTGAGAGCACTACGTCACCCGAAAAATCCAGTATAGTTCCGAATATTATGTCAGGTACCACTTATACAATAAAATGCCCTTTTCAGCGATATGAGCGCGTGTATGCCTTTTAAAAGTCTTTACCAAACACATTGTCCTACTTCAATTCACTACATTTATAAAGAATTAATGCTGATATCAGTTATTCATGCTTCATTACCTGATTGATCAAAATATATTGAATACAGTGTTAGACCTCGACCTGGCGTTTATTGATTTGGAAAGTAGACAAATATTACCATTTATGTGTACTCACAAGACCAAAAATTTTTAACTGGTTAGGTCGACTTATACCAATTATTACCTGTTTTATAGAATGAACCCAAAAGTATAATATTTTTTTAGTATTTCCTATCTAATCACCTCTCCAAATATTACACTTAGTTGATTCTACCTACCTATGTTATGTTAAAGAAACGCGAAGTATAAGCAACGCATTATCGAAATTCTGCTGACTTTTTACTGATGTCTTCTAAAATTAGCCTAATATTAATCCCATGTTTGGCTTATTAACCCAACTATACTAAACCTTAGCACCACCTGACAAGGATAACACAGATAATTCAAGAGCTCACTCACCACTTTTGAGCTACACCAGTGACCACAGAGCTGCTCGACACTCGCGAGATCACGAAGTGTCGCTAGCTGCACGGAACCACCACATGATGAAGCTTTCCACAATTCACTTTTCTCGATGACAGCATTCGATACCGCTTGTGGCCGCCTGTGATACGCAGAACGTGCACAGAACGATTTCTTTTTCCCGGATGCAGCCGAAGGCTGCGCACAATCGTCACTGCACCAGCGTGGTCGGCGCCATCTTGATTTATGGGGAACGGCCACCCGGCGGCGAGGCTGCTTACGTCACTTCTCCAGCAGCCAATGAAAGCCGCTGAGCGATGCGCTGGACCGATTGCGGAGAATCCACCCTAGCCTAAGCCATGCGCCGGAGCAGTAGCGGAGCAACCACCGAGCATAACAGGAAATTGGCCCCGTTCTTCTCCGGTTTCCTTCGTCGGTCATCAACGGGAGGAAAACAGTGAAAAACGAATGTATATGCTCCGGAACATTTCGGTTTGAGTGTGGTCACTGGAATAAATAGGGAGCATCATCTCCGAAATCCTCCCAGCTGGGTATAGTTTTGTTTAAATTGTAGACAGCAATGCAGTGTTGTATATGAAAGTCTGAATGCCACCCTAAACCTCACCTTTGCAAACTCTTCAATTCGAATGCATTTCTTTGTCGGGCTATGTCAGGCGTCTGTCGGAATACGTCCACCCTCTCTCCCATCACACAGCTGCGAGCACGCACGCTTATCTTCGCCCCTAGCAACCAGAGCATGTGGTGCAAGAAAGTGTAAAAGAGGGTAAGTCCAGTGCTTCGCCACCCCTTCTCACTCCGCTCAATCTCTCTCGTTCCAGCGCTCCCCTTTCTCGTCTGCTCACGCCTCACTCTCAACCGTTCGCTGGATGGGCTGGGCGCCTCTCAAGAACATGCGAACATGTGCGCCTAAGACGCCGCTTTGAAACGCCAACGCCTAGTGGAAAGCACTGTTTGTTTTGTTCACTTATAGTACTTTTAACTGTGCCTGCTAGCTACTAGAGCTGAAAACGCATACCGCGTTTCTCGTGACAGAAAAACGCCACGTGCGGCGAACGGCACCATTGACTACACGGTGTAAGAAAAAGAAGAAAAACACTATTCTTCTAACGCTGGGTTGTCACGTGCGAAAAGCCGTTTAAGACGCTACGCATTGCACTAGCATTTCCTAACAAATACATTCGGGAAGGTGGGGGCATTTTTTCATTAGCTGTGTGAATCACCCTTTAACCAGCCGTTATATATTTATAATGTCTGTTGCAGATTTATTTATTTACGCTCACTGTTTCTGGTAATACACACCGCAAAATATATTTTGCTCGTACAGTATTTTTTTCATTAAGTGTACAAGTACGCCATGTCGTTTCCACAAATATGTAGCATAATTTTTCGGAAATATGTTCAACGATATTTTTACAATCCTGGTGAGATTATCAGGTTTCACATTGATGGGCAGTAGTAACGCGAACATATAAATAGTCTACCAACAAACGTTGTTATTTTGCAACTGATGCATCGCTCTACGAGTAAAGATATTACATTGCTATATTTTGACCCAAATTGACCTCATGGTGAATTTCGTTGGGGTTTCCTGCTTTTGTTCCCGCCTTTTTTTGCTAAATTCATGGCTGCACTTTTATCTCCGCACCAATTAACCGCCTCCGTTCCTCTAACCGACTCGTTCTCTGTGATCTCATCTCTTTGCGCATTTTGTGATTTACTTATACTTGCATCTTAGTACATGACCATAAAGGTTTGTTTTTATACGAAACTGCCATAGCACCATGGATAAAAGGTCGCTTTGTGCGAAATTTATTCCTGTTTACCCACCAATAGCACAAAACACGGAGGCTCTATTGCTTTTGATAACATTTCAGCAGGATCTCCCAGACCCAGCATGGGCTGTACCTCAAAATTATAATCACTTTGTGCTCACCAAGCTGGTTTTGCAACTCAGTGATAACGGATGTCACCATCATAAAATTGCGGTGTTCGTTTTCTTCATACATATTTTAGACAGGTATTGCTTTGTTGTTTTGCTATTGCTGTTTTACTCTAATCAAGTAAAAAGGTTACTATTGCTAGCCTTCCGACATTTAATGCCTCAAACTAACAGAACTCATTATTGTTTCGTTTAGGGCTTTGACATATAGCTACATGAATGTTTTTCTTGCTTTTTTTGAGAAGCTTTCTATGCAGTTTATAATAGAATGCTGCAGTATGTCAACACATTTAAAGAAATTATTTATCGATAATTCGCAAATATATTAAGATATTTTTGGTTATAGCAGCACAAGATTTTTTTACATTTTTGTAGATATAGAAATTTATTAGGGAATGTGCAATGACCCCTTTGCGGCCACCATCCTGTTTCACAGTGAAGCTGCAAACTCTTCAACAATACCACATGCGTTGACGCCATGTGAATTCCTCCTATACCTTTACAACGTGTTGGGAATATTCCCGTATGTCTTAGCTCAATCACTTTTATTTGGTATTATACTCTCTAATCAATTAGAAGACAAAAAGATCAGGAAGAAATCCTTCAGAGCTCCCACGTATGAAAGAAGATTACATATACCATTCTTTTGTTGTGTAGTCCCTGTTCTCATTGAAAGTATGACTCAACTTTAGGCTGTAGGAACAGCGCGTGTGTTGCTTTGTTTTGTTTTCATGTTCTCCCTCTATAACTTCTTCCTCTTCGAGTGGTCTTACAACTGAGTGTAGCAGTTTAATTTACCAAAAATATGTCACATCTGTCATAAAAAAATTCAATTTTCGTTTGCAAAACGGACCCGAAAGCCGCATAACAGCATTTTTCATTGATGAAAGGTATTTTCCTTTCATAAAGCTGAAGCGCTGAATGTAGATTGTAGGCTTTCGAAAGTCTTTTGAAACAGAGTTTCTATGAAGCAGGCCAATGAAGAAGAAGCAGAAGAAGAAGAAAACCTCTCAAGAAGGCGACGTGTCTCTGCTCTCGTGGAAGAAATACCACAGATGGCGGCGATGGGAACGAAACTCAGCGCGGTCCGTCAGCAAGAATACAACACGCCTTCTTCTTGCCCTGGAGGAAACGGTGAGCTTTCAGAGGCCACCGTCTTCGAAAGCTATGCTACGGCACTCAAAGCCGTGGTTGAAATGGCCTCGTGGTGCACCAAGGGTCTGGAGCACAACGGCTGGTTACGGCACTCTAAGCCGAAAAAGACTAAAGTGGGGTATGCCATTGGTCCTTTAGGGGTCTAAATGCGCTGCCACAGATTTTGAACCAATTTTGGACTAACTGCGGGAGTAACTGCAAGGGCTCAACTGTTACCCCAAGCACTTATTCCACTTGGTTTAAATGTTGGCCCCAGTAGAATGCTCCAGCGGGACTAACAGTTGAACCGTCTGGACCAATGGCAAAAAAATGGCGACACTGCGTTTGTGCAGTATATTTTATGTTTATTCCAATTTAATCAGCACTGAAGATCATAGTATGTTATTCATGCAACACACACACACACACACACACACACACACACACACACACACACATACGCACTATTATTTCAAAGTAAAACACCGCAAACACTGACTGCCCGCGCTGTACTACAGAGAACAGACTCTCGGGTATATATAGCACAGTATTTTGACCTCCCATCTAGTGCCAGTGGGCGACTTTTACTCGGCTTAAGAAAACAATAAATATTGACACCGTAACGCGAAAATTTACATGGGCTTATTCGTAGCACCGATGCGCATCGATCTTTTAATATGGATCCATCTAATATTCAACATGCTTCCAGCCCGAGACTACGAATTATCAGCTGGTATTCGATCATGTCGGCCGAACCAGCGTTCGCAGTGCTGGCGCACGAGTCCGCAAACATAAACATAGCAGCGGCGCTTGTGCGGGAAAGCCGGCGAAGCAGCCGCAGGCGCCCCGCCGATGCCATACCGTGTCGGCTTGCCGACGACGTCGCTAGGCTTACGACGAGTACGGCTAAACGACCGCCGGCGATCGCAACATGCGGCTCGCGTGAAATTTTCGTCGTCGTTATTTTATAGTCACAAATGAACAATAGGTAAGTGTCCCATGTTCGCTGTGTCTTACGGAGTGATGTAGATATCTGTATACTTACAGCGACGAGACCGTTCGCAGGCACGGTTCTTTCATCGGGCTGGTAAGGCACAACCTGTGTACCGCTGGCCGCACGATTAGTCGTATCCGCGATCGCCTACACGTTGGATTTTTGATAACGATTGTCGCATGGATAAAAAGACATAAGCTTGCCTGAGCTACAATTTTTGTGAACTTGTACGCGACGTTTCCTTCGCTTGTGCCGGCAATGCACTCACGCCGGCAGCCCGCTTGATACCGATGACGTACGAAGCCTACTTTTCCTATATATCGCTTTGAACTTGTGGTCACTGTGTGGGTACACGACCGCTAATGAACAGCTTACCTTTATTAGCATTGTCAGTGTTCACCGTAGTTCGAACTTATTCAGCACATTAAAGCGAGTTCTCGGCATTGCCCGTGTTTGCGGGGACTTTCACTTGGCTTCGGCTCGCCCGTGCCGGCATGTTGGAAACGCGAGGGCACTTGCTGTGTGCACTGACAGCGTGTTGTACTACTTTCCTCTAATAACATCTTCTATTCGTTTCATAGTGCTTCACTTTCCCAGTGGCGTATAGCCTATTTAACTTGTTTTCATGATCGCCGACCACGCCGAGCATTGCAGTGCAGCATCGACAGGAGGCGATCGCGGCGCAGTTGCCCTCCCCGTTGGTCCCTTCATTGCCGGGCGTTTGCGCAAGACACGCATTGTCACACATTTAGTCCCTGTTGGACGAACCGTTCGTCCATTGGTTTAACGACTGCAGTTAGTCCAACTTTGCCGAATTTCGGCTTAGAGTGGGCCTCTCTCGTGCCGTGACGTTATCTTGATGTGCTTCAGCATTGACTCCCTGGAGGAACACCCTGAGTTTGACATGCCAGAGGTGCGCCACTTCTGCCCCATCGTGGCCATCATCCTGGCGACGATCAAGAGCCTTCGAAGCCACCTGCTCACGCTGCTATATACAGCTACCACGAAGCCGATGGACGCGGCACCTCAACTAGGGCGCATCGTGGCGATGGGATCATGTGCCTATGGTTCAACTGGAGGGCCCCGCCAAGACCAAGGACGGTGTGCACGAGGCGTTCGAGGCCGTTGGGAGGACTTTCTTGCAACAGGGAGATGAAGAAGGTCCACATTGTGATATTTATATTTATATGTAATATATATATAGAATAAACAATTCCCCAGTGAGATACTGGATATGGGACTGGAGTAAATTTCCACATTGAATTTTCTTCTTTGTTGCGCCCGTCGTCACTAACGTTCTCTTCAGCATACCCGTAATTTGACTACATTTACGCCAGTGTATTCGCAAAGAAGAACTCCTAAGAAGCATTCCATAATCTGAGAAGGTATCATAAGTTCTGGTACATGTTTTGTGCGAGTTAGTCTGAATAATTGCATTTTCGCTTTTTTTTAATTTTAAAGGTAAAGAAGTATGATGAGTCTTGAGCACGATGAGCTTAATCCGTAACGCTGCCAAATGCGAAACTTGTGCAGGAACTTGTCTTCTCGAAATGAAGTACAGTGGCATATACACAGTTTTATGATCGCGATAGCAGCAACGGGCTTGTGGCCCACGCGAACCTGCGCTCACAAATTTTACCGGTGTATACTACACAAAAATTGATATCCCGTTTACGAAGCATTTTCAGTACTCATTTAGGCTTGAGTTGAAGGTTTAGGTTAAAGTATAGACACAGAATGCCTCCAATCTCTCTTACCGCGACACGACGCTTTATAAGCGAGCGAACGCGCGATAAGATCTCTCATTTAACATCGTGACGTCATAAATTTTAAGACGTCTGTTGAGTCCTACGTAGCTTACAATTGATAAATGTTAAGTACTTCGTTATCTGTGGGTACCATATATTGATATGTGGGGTTTAGCGTCCCAAAACCACAATATGATTATGAGAGACGCCGTACTGGACGGCTCCAGAAATTTCGACCACTTGGGATTCATTAATGTGCGGCCGCCGCAGTCGGATTTGATCCCACAATCTGCGGGTCAGCAGCCGAGTACTTTATTCACTAGAACACCATTGCGGGGCTGTAGACACCATAGATTTGGCATACGATTTTTCAGAAATTTTTATCAAGCCAATATAGTGAAAATAACAGAAAGTACACTTAAAAGCTTTCGATGGCGTGCGTGGAGATCACGGCGCGAAATTTAAAAAGGAACCTTCAACGTCAATTTTCTAGCTAATAATGAACATAAGCCAGTGAAACATGCCGTATTAGAGTTCTCAGTGTAAAGTTTGTCAATCCAAACGAAGTCGTTGTTTCTTTTTTGTGTACATGTTAAGGAGTACTGACATGGTTTTAAAACATCCCAAAAGAGACATTCATCGCTTTTTTGGTATGCAGTGCTCCCACGCTCAAATCACGAGAGTCAGCCAAAACATATAAAGGCTTTCTTTGATTTTAAAGTTTTTGTTGCTGCTCATCAGCAAGCCAGCCTCCCCGCAATCAACAGAGTTTCTCTGCATTTGCAATCTCTGCGTCCTTCATTCAGCTTAAGTCAAAGAAATCACTGACAGTCTCGCTCGAGACAGTGCACACTCATCATCGTTTACGCGTACTACGAGCAGATGGCTAATCTGCCGCTAGTACATCGGGAATGGCTGATTTCTCGGGATACCTTGTCAAGGCACTGTGACATGACATGACACGTCACAGCCATCCCCTCGATAGCAACCCTTAAAGTGTCTTTTTAAGGCAGCGGTATTGAATATATGTGCAATACATTCCTAGTCTCCCCAGTAATATTTATTGGTTCTCAAAAAAAAAAACAAAACTACTGTTGCTGTGTAGAGCATCAATTCTGAAATGTTTAAATTTCGTGCCATTAGGTTAAAGCTTTAACAAGGACGGTGTTCCTCAAGTAAGTAAACCTAAATATTGGAGTATTTACTGAGAAATTGGCACAGGTCGGACTAATCGTTTTTAGGGCGTCGGCAGCAAATCGAAAGACCAGTTTTATATTTGCATCACTTTTATATAGCCTCCACCTGGCTTAGTGCTCAGCCAGGCGGAGGCACGCCGGGATAATTGTCCCTTCCCCGATTTTTTTCTTATTTTTTATTTTTCTTCATTTTTTATTTTTCTTGACTTGACATGCAGAGCACAAAACGACAGTAGACCACATATTCCTACCAGGCCCCACCTGAAATGCACGAAATGCCCACCCCATCACCTGCACCCCTCACCTGCAAAAAAAAAAAAATCTTCCTACGCCTCTATTGCATGTTTTTTTTTTCAGATTCGAAAAAGCATTCTCAGTGAGCTAAAGTTCGCATTGGACTTTCTGCAGCTGATAGGATGTTCGACATTTCCAAGATTTGCAGAATCGCCAGCCCGACCACAAAAAAGTTGAAACATATGCTGTCAAGCTGTATATGTTTCTCTAGTAAACAAGCTTCGTCAGGTTGTTTCCCCTTTATATGCCGCGACAAAGCACTGGGGAAGGAGCGATCACACCCTCGGCAAGGCGGCGCCGTGGCTCTGTAGTGCACCGCATGTATCTGACGCCTTTTTAGCTACATAAAGATAATTGTTGCCTTTGCATCTTGAGTAATTTAATAATTATAATATTGTAGATTTTTATGGATATATTAGCCCGGTTCTTTGCTTAACTAGCCTCGCTTTGGGCTTGTATTTTCTACTTGATCATGTGCGTGACCACAGTACATGAGAGGCAGCGAGGTCAAAAAGACTAAGTGCTACGGAATGTAAAAACCCCTAAGGTTTTCTATGCATTCGATTGAGACGACTTGAAGGTGAAGGCACCATTTTTTTTTCTCGTTTGATATGCTCATCCTCCCACACCAACCTCCTAATGCTTCAGGAACCTAACGTCGTATCCAGGAGAGGAGGCATTGCATGCTGCATCTCACCTAGTTTTGCAAAGCCTCCACGACCGGTTGGCCGATCATGGTGGCAGTCTAAAACAATGGTGTGTAATGATGTCGCGATCGTCATGTCGTGATGTCACCATGACGTCACTATGGCATCATGATGACGCCTCAAATTTTGGACCCTGCGACGTTATGACGACGTGATATGGAGACGTCATTTTTCCGTTACTCATATTCGCTCCACCAATGCCGCGCTACGGTGGTGTAATTTCAGTATTTGACAAGGCATCTGAGGGTTTCGCGTTAAAATGAAAAGCCCTTCCCTATTGGGGAAAAAGTGGACGTAAGAAAAGCTTGACGTGGGCTTGCCTGATGTTCCTCGTTCTCTTTATTTTTTATTTATTTCTAGGTAGCGGCTTTAATTGAAATGATGTTTTCCAATTGCATGATGTCTTTTGTGTTCTTACCAGGATTGGTCAGCCTGTCGAACGGCCCAACTGAAGGACTATCACATGATCATGGAAACTTGGAATATGAATTAAACTTCTTGGAAGACGGAATTCTACTGAAGTGGGCTGGGGTCAACCTGATGTCTTGTTCAGGGGATCGCTTTTAGTGCACCGTCACAAAGTATTCCAGTGTAGCACTTATTGCAACTCTACTGCTCTCCGGTTGTTTTTGCATCGCTGTTAGAATGCATTCCTATGCTTCAGTTAAGTTCACGTTGGGCAAGCCTCGGCGCGTTGTCTATAATCTTGAAGGAACACTCGTTTCCTGAGCTTGGGGATCGAGGTTTGAAACCCTGTGCCAGAATTGTATTTTTCTTTCACTAGAGCGCGTCAGGTGTGAATGCGGAGATAATCATCAGACATGGCTGAGGTGTCAAACGTGCACTACTGCTCTTGCCTCACTTAAGGTTCTCTACAGCATTCTCTTGACATCTGGGCCCACTAGCATTTTTCAAATGCGATGGGAGATGAATATCAGCCTCAGAGAACATTGACATGCACCAAGAGTTGCCCCTTCGAGCCATCTTTAAGGGCACCGTGCGTAATGTGCCTGTGTTCCAGTGTTCCAATACACCACTGTCTTGTTCCAACGAACGGATCGAAGGACAAAATGAGTGGTGGGACCTTACAATATAAAGAAAGAGACTGGTATACACGTAAGCTAGTGAATAGTTTTTCTCTTTCTGTTGCAATAGCACCATTTGATGAAATTATTCAGGCGTTCTTATAACGTTCTTGGAATGGTTCGCTTACCTTCTTGAGTAGGCTTTATAAAAATTGTGTGCATGCGTAGTCGTTTTTGTTTCTTTTCTCAGTTTTGCTTTGTTGCTGTATAGAAATAGAATTAGGTTGCTGATCAACGCAAATCCAAGCATATTTTTGTCTTTGCCCTTTGTCTATTCTGGTCCGTTCAGCTTAAAGCAGCCCTTTCAAACTTTGCCAAGTAATCAACGAATGGCTTCAATAAAGAGCCCATTGTCTCGCCTATTGAATGCCGCCAAAATGTGCAGCATCTGGCAAGTAAGCGCGGAGTTACCGGGATCTTTCACACGCTTCAAGCGCACTCTCCAGGAGGCAGCTATTCTCCAGTGAACAGCTACCCAGGCGGAGGGGAATGACAAGAAGGCAAAGGATGCGTTCCTTCGTCGGTGCCGTCAATACAATGAACTATTTGTTCTTCGAACGCCTGCCTTACTTTCAGTTCTATCACGAGCAAATGTGGGCACGTGGCGGACAGTCGTGGTGACTATGCAGCTCACGAAGCACAAATCGATCAACGGCCATAGGCCGTGGGCTTATGAGATGGCAAATTGGGCTTAAAGCACCATTGGCCAAGAGCCGAGGGTACGAATTTTGTCTGAATTTGAGAAATGACGATAAATTTCAGGCCGCTTGTATCGTTGCGTTGTTTTTGCCCGCGTGTTCTCAGAAGCCCGTCATACCACTCGGCAGCATCTTCTGACTATGGTGAAAAAGCATTGCAGGGGCCTTTCAACACTAGGTGGGAGCCATGGGTTTTCAAAAACAAAAAAAAATGTTTTCATAAGAAACACTTGAAGCAGAAGGTCACAGTTAACCCTGATTTCCAATCAGTGTGACACTCTTGCTTTTCTTTTAACGGCCTCCGTACGCATTTCGATTAAAAATAAGCTGTGTGATATCCCAAAATTTTAGCTGCTATAAATACATTTGAGTTATAACGAGTCTCTCTACTGGCTCCCTCCTAATGAAGATCTGATGATGAAGAGAGTACACACTATGCACATCTCGCGCTAGTTGAATGGTTCTGGCCATTCACAGAATATAGGTTTTGATAGTATCTAGATTTTGGTTTCGATCGGTTACATATTTAGACTGTGTACTTTTCACCGGTCAACCATCACAATCATAGGCTGATAGTTCTATAAGACAGAGCGGCTTTGCGGCTGTGCGAAAACGCAGCAAATGCATTAGTATACCCGGGAGTCTGGTTGCCACCGCAGATATTAACTTTGCCAATTTTCTTAAATCTTCGTGAATCACCCTTATGCAAGCAATCAAAACATTTTTAGGTCTAAAACGTTTTTTCTTTCATTTCCGCTCACTTGTTTCGATATCGCACACCACTAAATATATATGCTGGAATATTACTTGAATTAATGGGTCTACAAGTTCTCAATGTGGTTCCCATAAATACGCATATTAATTTTCCGCAAGTTATGTTAGATGATAATTTTCGAAGCCAGAAGTGATTCTACCGTATTTATTGGGCAGTTAGGCAAACTCAGAAATACTCTGCCAACAAACGTTGTTATCTTGCAACGCATGCATCGCTGTTATAGGAAATGTTGGACGTTTCAATATTTTGCCCCGAAATTGACTGCAAGGTCATTTTCATCAAAATGTTTTGCTTTCGTGCCTGCCTTTTTTGATAAATTCGCAGCTGCAATTATATCTTTGCATCTAATAAACGCTTAAATTATTCAACTGATTAATTCTCTCTGAGCCAATCTTTTACCTCATTGATGATTTAGCCGCGCTTACGTCTTAGTAACTGGCCACAAAGGTTTGTTTTTATACAAAGCTGCCTATGACAAAGAGGTAGCCTTGCGCGAAAGTTACTCCTCTTTCCCCACCCATAGCACTCATCACGGCGACTCCATAATAGTTGATAACACTTCAAAAAAAGAAAAAAAAACAAACAAGCCTGCGCGGAAGGCGCAGCAGAGTCACAGCGAAAGCTAGAAGAGTGGATTTTCAGAGCCTTTTCTTAACACTCGTTCGTGTTCACCTGTGTGCCGTGGCGCATACTCAATGTGGGGGATTGGCTAATTACTCATTCGGTAACTGCTGCAAGCACACTTGCTGTGTACCTTTGACATTAATAATAATAATTTTTGGGTAGTAGACCAGGATTTGCTAGGCTAGTTTTTGTCATACTTCTGAGAAGCTTTGTATACGCTAAACCCTTGCAAGAAATTTTGTGCAAATTGTTCATGCAATGGCTGGCGGCGATGAGGAATTATGCCTGAAGTGGGTATGCGCCACAGCTATTAAGTGATCGAAAACAAGCCTTTTTCATGGGTTGGAGCATTGGATGAACCACTATATGTACGCTGTCCGGATTGTGTGACGCCTCGTTGTTCCTTGGCTGTTCTAAGATGCTTTATTACTCATAATAAGGCAATTCATTTCCCAACATCAAGCCTACCTAAGGCAAGTTGGCGAACAAGTCCCAAGCACCAGCGTGAATCAGTGATAGAATACTGGGCTGGCTGGCGAGCCCCACTGAGTCCTTGGTACAAATTTTCTTTTTTTATTTCGCGATAGTGGTTACGGACACCGGAGCCGGCGCGGCGACGGCGACGACAGTCATATAAGGCACCGCGAAAGACCCGAGTTTTGATCTCATAACAGCTTTCGCTGTAATAGCTCTTAGATCCAGTATCGGCAACACCTGCCCCACCGCGGTGGTCTAGTGGCTAAGGTACTCGGCTGCTGACCCGCAGGTCGCGGGTTTGATTCCCGGCTGCGGCGGCTGCATTTCCGATGGAGGCGCAAATGTTGCAGGCCCGTGTACTCAGATTTGGGTGCACGTTAAAAAAACCCAGATGGTGGAAATTTCCGGAGTCCTCCACTACAGCGTCTCTCATAATCATATGGTGGTTTTGGGACGTTAAACCCCACAAATCAATCAACATCGGCAATACCTCCAAAACATAATCACCTTGTGCTCCCCATTGTCAAGCTGTCGCTGCTACACACAGATAATGGAGGTTGTTATCCCAAAAACGTGTTAAATGTTTTTATGTACAGGTATGCTTTGGTGCTCTGCTATTTCTGTAATCAGGACGAAACTATTCGCCCTTTCTTTTATCTTATCGCTGTTTTACTTTTCGAAGAAGAAGAATACGGTTGCTGGCCCTCCGACACTGAACGCCTGAAAATGACAGTATATTGGTTATCGTTTAGCTCGGGTCTTCTACGATGGCATACAGCCTCATGAATGTTTTCTCTGCTATGATTAGGTAGTTTTCTATGAAGTACAAATTTATATCTTGCTAAATTTTAACACCTTTTAGAGGATTCACTATAAATGGTTCGCGAAATAAATTGAATTTTTTTTCGGGGATAGCAGTGCAGGAATCTAAAAATTCGATTGATTGATTGATTGATTGATTTGTGGGGTTTAACGTCCCAAAACCACCATATGATTATGAGAGACGCCGTTGTGGAGGGCTCCGGAAATTTTGACCACCCGGGGTTCTTTAACGTGCACCCAAATCTGAGCACACGGGCCTACAACATTTCCGCCTCCATCGGAACTGCAGCCGCCGCAGCCGAGATTCGAACCCGCGACCTGCGGGTCAGCAGCCGAGTACCTTAGCCACTAGACCACCACGGCAGGGCGAATCTAAACATTTAGTAGATGCTGAAATTTTACATGCAGTATGCATTGACGGCGTTGCGGCCGTCATCCTGTTTCACAATGAAGCGACGAATCGTAAAAAAAAATGGTGCCCGTTGACACCACGTGAATACCACCTAAACCTTCACAACATGTTAGAAAAATTCCCTTATGTCTTGGCCCAATCACTTTTATTTATTACGATACGTTCTAATCAATGAAAAGACAAAAAGTTGAAAAATGAAAACTTGAGTGCTTCCGCGGATGAAATACTGGAATAACGCGTGTACCACATTTTTTTTTGCAGCCCTAGTTTTGATCGCATGTATGGAACAACTTTAGCTTGTAGAAACAGCGCGTGTGTTGCTTTGTTTCCTTTTGTTTTAATTTTCTCGCTTCATAACTTCGTCCTCTTCGAGTTGTTATGCCACTGAGCGCAGTTGTGCGATCCACACAAAATGACTCACATCTGTCATAAAAAAACTGAATTTTCGCTTTAAAAACAAACCAGAAGGCTACAAATTTTTCCTCACTAAAATTTATACTTTGGTTCGTAAAGCGGAAGCGCTGAGTGTAGTTTGTAGGCTTTCGAAAGTTTTTCGAAATGGTGCGCCTATGAAGCAGGCCAATGAAGAAGAAGCAGAAGAAGCAGAAAACCTCTCAAGAAGGCGACGTATCCACGTATCCACGTATCCACGTATCCAGAGAACCATATCCCGAGCGTCTTCGTTCTGAACCGGGCTCGTCCCTTCGGACTCTTTCGGACGGTGGTTTGGCTGAGTTTTGGGTGAATTTGACCTGTTGAAACTAGCTAACGTTGCATATTACTTCTTTAAGCAATCGAATTAGTGCTAATGTCTAATTCATCTCCTGGCCAAGGGCATAGCCCTTGGTCAGCCTCCTTGCCTAATGATGAATTGCCATTGGAATATTTTTTCCGCAGTGGTGTTGGAAGCATCCCTGTTGCACTGGTGCCCTCGAGTGGTGGATTTATTAGGCTCAACAACCCGAAGGCGATCCAGGTGGGGTTGCAGGCCATGACGCCGCACTTTCAGATGATAAGTGATGTTCGTCAGTTCGGAAGAGGTGGTTTGGTATGCAGATCGTCAGATCCTTCGTGCGTTTCTGACATCCTAAAATGCAAGACATTTGCTTCGGTCCCGGTAAGTGCATTTATCCCGCCTCATTTAGCGTGCACTAAGGGAATTGTACGAGGAGTCGACTCTACATTAACGCCCGCTGAGACTCTGGAAAAGCTGTCTGATGCTGGGGTCATAGCTGTGTACCGATGCAACCGATTAGTTAACGGTGAGAAAGTCCCCACTGAGTCGGTTATTGCTACCTTTGCCGGCACTTCCTGTCCATCCGAGTTGAAAATATGGCCGCTCATTTTCAGAGTCGAACGTCTCGCTTCTCGTCCTCTCCAATGTCAAAACTGTTGGCGTTTTGGTCACAGTGCAGGGGGTTGTAAATCAAATTCACGTTGCCGCATCTGTGGCGATACCCACCCATCGAAGGAGTGCATCGCCGAAACCGAAAAGTGCTGCCTCTGTGCAGGAAATCACGCGGCCGATTATCTGAACTGCACCGCAAGGTCTAATGAAACGCAACTTCTAGAAATCATGGACAGACGTCGTTGCTCGCGGCGAGAAGCAATAACAGTTGTGAAGGATAGATCCTTTGGATATGCCGGAGTCGCGTCGAGGCACGAACAACTGAGTGAGACGAAGATTCTTAATCTTATTGAGGCTGCAGTAGAAAAGGCGATGTCGAAAGCGCTGGAACACATAGTTACGAGCGTGAGTGAGTGCATCTCTCAAGTGTTTTGCTCACAGATGACACAGCTGGCTTCTGCAATAGCAGTACCGATGGCCAAGTCGGCACCTTGTGCAGTGGAAGTTATACCAAATTTAGCCCCACAGCGACAATCCCGCGAGGAGAAAACCCCAATTTTGTCCGTACCTTCTACGTCGACCCACGTGGAGGATCAGAATGAAATGGACGTATGCCAAGATTTCAGGCGTCAGAAGCGCACTGGATCTCCATTAAAATCTCCTTGCCCAAACACAAAACCCAAAAAGGTCAGCGAAAATGCCAGTGCACTTTTTAAGGAGGGTATTTTAGAAGCTGCCGTTGCTGAAGTGTTTCGCTCGTCAACATAGATACCTTGAAAGTACTACAGTGGAATTGTAGGTCTTTGATTTCTGCTTCTACTGACTTACTTTGCTTAATTAATCAGTTATATCCGGATATAATCTTATTACAGGAAACCTGGCTTAACCCTGTTAAGAATTATCATTTAAGCAATTTTAAAGCATTTCGGTTAGACCGTCCATCACTAGGAGGTGGTCTAATTATACTAGTCTCGAATAAATTTTGCCGCACAGCGAGCATAGCTTTTCAGCTTATGTCCACAGACTGTGAAATTTTGGCAATAGACCTCTGTCTGCCCGGGCACCACCCTTTTTCACTTATAAACGCATATTTTCCAACGGGTTTGCATAATACTCAACAATTAGATACTGCCTTAGCTAATTGCAAGAATGATTTCATTCTGACTGGTGATATCAACTCACATCATGTTTCATGGGGATTTCGAACAGACCATTCTGGTACTCTTCTATGGGATTGGATGATTAATAAAAATCTTACCTGCCTAAATGACAGACAGCCTACATTTATTCGCGGACGGACACGATCGGTATTAGATCTCACGATTTGCAGCCCAAGTGTTTCAATAAAGTCTTGGAAAACAATTGATTTCTCTTCAAACAGTGACCATCTTCCTGTATACTTTGAAATCTCATGTGCTGTGAAATCTATTGAAAGGACAGAGAAAACATTGATCAATTACAAAAAATTTAAAGATTGCTTGCGTTCCAACATTAGGGCAGTGTCCAGTGGTCAAAATGAAGACCTCGGCAGAAATCTCTGTTCTGCTTTAGAAATCTCCAAGAACACTTCAGAATTTGTAATTGCTTCGTCGTCATCCAAAAGTGCCCAACCTAGTAGATGGTGGAATGATGAGTGCACACGAGATTATAGAAGAAGAAAAGCTGCATGGAAAAGACTTATATGTAATCAGAGTCCAAAAAATTGGAAGGATTATCAGTTCATTGCGGCAACATTTAAACGCACTGTATCGCGAGCGAAAGAGCAATATGACCAAGAACATTTCGAGTACCTGTCTAAATCAAATAACAAACGTGCTTTATTCAACTTCCTTCGTGGTAGGAAGAAGACCCCTATACCAGGAAACGTTGACTCAGTAGTTTACACCTCACAGGAACTACAGGAATCATTGAATCAGTTGGCTAAAGAATTAGAAAACAGGTTCTCAACGCATCTCCCTAATTCGGCTTACACAACAACCATCTATGACTACACAGAAATATCGGCTTCCGAATTAAATCAGGCTATGGAAAGATTGCCAAATGCAGCACCAGGCCCCGATGGAATAACAAATACAATGCTAAAAATACTTCACAGGGAATATCCGAATGATCTGTTAGGTCTAGTCAATTATTCCCTTAGAAGAGCATGGATCCCTTCTGAATGGAAGATTGCGAAAATTATACCATTGCTTAAGAAACAGGGGGCAGGCTATAATTTAGACAACATAAGACCGATAGCCTTAACATCTAATGTAGTAAAACTTATTGAAAGGGTACTTCATGGTCGTATAATTAGGTTTATTAACGAGAAACAACTGTTGAGTTCTTCCCAAATTGGCTTTAGATCTGGATATTCCATATGGCATGCACATGTAGATCTGGAAAGTCGTATTCATATTGCCCGTCACAAAAAGCACTTTGCGGCTTTAGTAACGTTAGACATATGTAAAGCATATGATAGTGTAGAGTATTCTATCTTGACTAATCAGTTATGGAGTCATGGACTTCCACCTTATATAGTAGCATGGGTGACGGAATTTTTAAATAGAAGAGAATTCTATTGTTATCAAGGCGGTTTCTCTTCCTGTAAGCACAAGCAAACCCGAGGTGTACCTCAGGGGTCAGTACTTTCCCCGGTTTTATTCAACATATTGCTTAGTACCATACCCGTTCATCCAGAAGTGAAAACCTATGTTTATGCCGATGACATTGCTTTCTTTGCTATGGCACATGACTTCCACTGTCTCTACACTATCTTGCAAACATATCTTAATAAAATAGAACATTGGTTGGATGGATTGATGTTGAACCTGAATACCGGTAAATGTGCTATACTCGTTTTTCCAATTAAAGATCCCGTGCACATATCTATTAATTACAAGCTTCAAGATATCCCACAAGTACAATCATTGAAATATCTTGGAGTTATGTATAATGAGCATCTAAATTGGCGCCCTCACATTGAATACATCGCGACAAAAGCAGTACGCGCGATGGGCGTATTGCGGAGGTTGAGCAATTGTAGATCAGGTATGAGAAGAAAGGCACTTTTGATTATATATAAAATGTATGTCCGACCTGTCTTGGAGTTTGGCTGCATTCTTTTTTCTGGTGCGCCAGCCTACAAACTCCTGCCGCTCGTTCTGTTGGAAAGAGAGGCTTTACGGCTCTGCTTAGGACTTCCAAAGTATACTGCAAATGCAGTGTTATACCTTGAAGCACGAATACCAACCTTATTATGTCGCTTTAACATTCTTACTGTGCAGACCTTTTTACGACTATATGAAGCACCGTTTAACCCTGAACAAATTATTTTTATTTCCAATCCTGACCTTTTCTTCTCCGTGCATTGGCCCAGATTTACCAAACCACAAATAGTATTTGTTCAATCGTTACTTGAGCCCCTAAATGTACACGTTCGTGATCTGATTCCTTTAACTGAGCAACAAAATTCTCCAGAAATTGTTTACCATGATATCTTCCCAACTCACGCAAAGCTATTACCTACAGGCATTTTAAATGGTTTATTGCAGGACCATTTAAGTACTCTGCCAACAAATGTCATTATAGCAACGGACGCATCTCAATCACATGAAAAATCAGGCGTTGGAATATATTGCCCCGTACTTGATTGGTCATTTTCACTTCGCTTACCGGACTTTCTTCCTGTCTTTCTGGCTGAATTCATGGCAATAATGTTAGCTTTGCGAAAGGTAAATATTTCCATTCCAGTTGTAGCAGTCATAACTGATTCACTATCAGTGTGCTCTTCTCTGTCCGCATCTGGTCACTCACCTATAGTGAAACTTTTTAAATCGTTGATCCCCTGTCATATCCGAAGTATTCATTTAATCTGGACACCAGGGCACAAAGGTTTGTTGTTAAACGAAATAGCTGATTCTCTTGCGAAGGCATCCCTTTCGACACCAATTATTCCTATTTTCCCTCATACAGTATACATTACGGTGGCGCGATTTCGCACACTTAAAATCAGGCAAAATTTATCTGACCCTGCACTGACGGCTTCTCCAGAGTACAAACACTTGTTATTTCCCTGGCGCAGTGAACTGACTAAATCAAGGATGATGGAAGTTGTCATCACGAAATTTCGTTGCCGCGTAACCTCCCTCAATTTTTACTTGCATAGATCGGGCATATTGAATTCCCCTATGTGCATTTACTGTAATCAAGAGGAAACGATCAGTCATTTTTTATTACATTGTCGCCGTTTCGATTTATTCAGGCAAAGCATACTAGCACCACCTCTTCAAAGACTGGGCTTGCAACTATCACAACCTGATCTTCTTTCATTTGGAGCCTCTACACTGGGTTTCAGCCACAGGGATGTTTTATTCGCCGTTCAAGAATACATCACTGCGACTAAACGATTTTCTTGCTAAATTGCTGTCTCACTATTTTTCTTTTTTTTTCTTTTTTCTGCAAACTTGATATCGGTATTTCAAATCAAAATTAAGTTACAAAAAAAATTGCAGGAATGACGCAATGCTGAAAGTTTAGGGCAAATTCACCTTATAATCGGCCAATCCCCTTCTTTGGGTACGAGCCATTTGCACAGGGAAACAACAACAACAACAAGGCGACGTGTCTCTGCTGCCGTGGAAGAATCACCCCTGATAGTGGCGATGGGAACAGAACTGAGCGCCGTCTGTTAGCAAGAACACGACACGCCTTCTTGCCTTGGAGCAAACGGTGAGCTTTTAGAGGCCACCTTCTTTGACAACTTTGCCACGGCAATCAAAGCCACGTTTAAAATGGTCTCGTCGAACACCATGGGTCAGAAGCAAGAAGGCCGGCTACGGCTTCTCTCCTGCCGGGACGTAATCCTCATATGCTTCGGCATTGACTCCCTGGAGAGTAACCCGGAGTTCGACATGCCAGAGGTGCGCCACTTCTGCCCCATCGTGGCCATCATCCTGGCGACGATCAAGAGCCGTCGGAGCCACCTACTCACGCTGCTATATACAGCTACCACGAAGCCGATGGACGCGGCACCTCAACTAGGGCGCATCGTGGCGATGGAATCATGTGCCTACCGTTCAACTGGAGGGCCGCGCCAAGATCAAGGACAGTGTGCACGAGGTGTTTGAGGCCATGGCGAGGACTCCTTTGAAACGGGTGGATGAAGATGACCCGTATTGAATATGTATATTTATATATATTTATACTTAAAATAAACACATCCCCAGTGATATGCTGGATAGGCGACTGAAGTTAACTTATATCTTCGATTTCATTTCTTTGTTGCGCGTGTCATCCGTAACCTTCCATTAGGCATGCCAGCACATTGACTAAATTTACGCTAGTTTATTCGCAGAGAAGAACTCCTAAGAAGAATTCTATAATCTGAGCAGGTAACCTAAGCTCTGTTACAATTTTGGCTCTGGTTAGTCTGAATAATTGCATTTTGGCTTTTTTAAATATTTATGGTCAGTAAGTATGATGAGGCATGAATGTGATAAGCTTAATTCACAACGCTGCCAAATGTGAAACTCGTGCAGGAACTTGCCTTCTGGTGCCCTCGAAATGAAACAAACCGGCATATAGGCAGTTTTGTGATCGCGATAGCAGCGACGGGAGTTTGGCTCCCGAGAACTTGCACTAACGAATCCTACAGGTGTATAGTACACAGGAACTGCGTATGGTTTGGCGCATGATTGACGAAAGTCCTTGCACATAGCGTACTCACAAGAAATGGTGTTATTTCCAGGCTTCTTTTTTATCTGCTTCGCTGCGGTACTAGTCGGACTCATCCCACGGGATCAGCCATGATTCGGGCCGTTCATTTGTTTATAAAAGAAGTTCTAAACAACTGGGAGGTCATTAAGCTTCACCTTGAAAAGTTTAACGTGATAGCGATGCCCTATAGTGCGTACTTGAAGCGCTTGGTGCATCATTTTATTGTATGATGTCACTGAAAAAGTATGAATTGGGGATTACTACCATGCGATTGATAAAAGTGGAAGTCGCTTGTTTCAGCCAAGCTTCATATATGGCTGCAGCCAGTGTAACGGGTAGCATCATTCTAACCACTAGCAATAATGCAAGCGAATTGTTTTTATTGACGCCGACACCGACGCCGATGCCAGAATTTCTGTGAAACGTGTTCTTTAACACTAGCGCGTTAAAAAGACAAAATGCAGGGAGAAACTGGGAGAAAACAATACTGAAAGAAACGACGAGCAGTACTCTGTATAAAATGTGCAAAAATCGGAGTGTTAGAAACAAACAAGCAAGCCCAGCAAGTGTCGCCAAGACTGCCTGTGAGCAAAGCCGTAAGCACGGGATTGTATTTGAGGGTATAGGTAAGACAGCTCAGTGAGATTTATATAACTATAATAACAAGCATCATGATGCAGACAGTGCAGCTTCAATTCATAACAACGCAAAAGAGCATTGCGTAGAAGAAAGAAACATCAAATACAAAAGTATCATTCAGTTCTTTTTGTCTCACGTAGGAAGTAATAGATACGTAGACGCAAATGGCTCTGCGGCTTAAGTCCAATATGGTATGTATAAATAAATAAATAAATAATTAATGTTTGGTTGTGACAGATTAAGGGTGATATTTCGAAGGGAAGCTTCTAAAAATCCCTTTCTTTGAATTCTTGACTGTCTACACGTTAAAAAGAAATCTCGCAGAAATTCTGCCGTTGCAAGTAAACGCGATATGATTAGGCTTCATCCGGGTACCTTATCAGTATAGGACAGCATACTCACTCATGATTCACTCAAATTCAGGTCGAGCCCTGAGTCTGATTGAGTTCAGGTGAGTTGTAAATATTTTGGTGAGTTTGAGTCACAGTGAGTCCGACTTGAGAAATCTTTAGTGATCGAATCTTGAGTCTGAGCGAGTCCGGTTGAAGAAAACTTTGGTGACTGTGAATCTGAGTGAGTCAGTCTCAGTGACCACATTGTTTCCCCGATCTCTCGTCCTATCTACTTCACTTCAGTATTATACCACAAGCCTTATGTCGGCTCATGTTTGTGCTAATTATATATCTACTTGCACACTAAGGCAATAGCTTTCATACGCCAGCTCAATAATAATTGAACGCATGCATGATTTCCAGAGGCAGGGGGGAAACGGGCAGTAGCATAACTAGAGTGGGGCAAAGAGGTGTAAGTGCCCCGGGCGCCACTTGGGAGAAGGCGCCGAGCCGAGCACTGCCCAACATGCGCTGGGTGGCTTCCTGAGGACCCAAATGGGGCACTAGCACCCCGCGTCCCGCGGAAAGGTCGCCCCCACATGTTCAAGAACAGTGAGGTCATGCTGCCACATTGTTTGAACACCCCTTCCTCGCTTTCTTTTTCACCCAAGAGGCTTGAGACTCCTTTTACCAGTTACATATTGCTTCTTTCTTTTTTCATAAATGAAACACAATCTTCTGTGAGTCTAGGGCTCGTAGAAACCTGTGGCTCATATAAGCAAAGAGCCCGTGACTCCTTGCTCCTAATAAAGCTTATGAAATACAACGAGATAATACCACATAAGCAGAATTTTAATCATGAACGTACGTATACATAGTCCTGGACAAACTTTCTTCTCGTTCTGTGTTCGCTTTGATTGTGATCCGGTGTGTGCTTATATATACAGATACATATGTAGTAAAATTGTAGCGGTGGAAGGTTGAACCAAGCTTACTCCTTCTCGCTTGGATATTTATCACTTCCAATGTTCGTCTTCTTCTCGTTTGGCCCAAATCACCTTGGTTCTTCTACACGTATATAAACAGTAAATATTTAAAAAGAAAAGCGCAGTTCATGGTCTTGTTGCTAAAGATTTGCGATGAAGAATCTCTGTACCAATTCATCAGACAAGTCAGTCTCCAAGCTTGCGCCGAGCTTTCTGGGGCAAACGCCAGGACGAAAGGACGAAATAAAAAATAAATATATGTTTTCCCGCAATGTTTCGTTTTTATCCTTTTCAAATCAGAAACTCATACTGCTTTCTTCCATGAAATAGCGTCACCTCTACATTTCTCTCAGTTTATCGGTAATTTCCCCACGGCATTTTCCGCAATCAGCGTGCGTTGGACGGGGTTGGCTATGAGGAATGACGTCCCCTAGTAATTTTTTAGAAGGCTTCGATGTCTTTGCGTCTTCACGCGTAGAGTGGGGTGTCACATGCGAACTCACTGTCGCTCATCAAATTAACATTCGCGTTTCTAGTGCGCAGACAAAGTCACCTTTCCGGACGTGCTTGCAGCTAACACTTGCGTGGGACTTCGGCTCATTGACTCTCATAGGCTAGTTTTATGCGTCAATCGTCTTACTGTTTGTTATCCTTGAAGTGAAACGGTAAATGTAAAAATGCATTCTGCTCCTCTGCAATCTCGGTGCATTAATTGGAGCACGTAGCCATAGCGAAAACATTGGCCATGCTTTCCAAGCTCATATTGCTTCTAGATGCCAGTGCACATGAACTGGTTGTGAAACTAGGTTGATTGAAGGGAGAAACAAAGAAAAATTAAAACGCTCGGGCTGCTGGCGACCCGTCTTTAAAGTGACATGGTATCACGTAATCATGATGTCGTGGGACATGTCGACTGCAGCGCCCGTGCAGCGCCCTACCCTATGGCGTACTTCTCATGACGGAACTGGTATGCAGCATAAGTAAAATAAAACCAAACTAAAACAAGTCATAGAAAGATGCATAAGCCACATTCACTTAGACACTGTGACATGGGAGTTTCGTTGAGAAAAAACTGCGATTGTTTAAAGAAACTTATTTCCCGTAAAATGTCCAGCACTTTCTATCATTGTCATTTGTCTGACTGTTTCACAGATACATTAGTTCCTGTACCTGCGGAGTTTGTACTAAATGCCTATACGTTACTTCAAATGAACATTGGTAAATACATCATAGTGAGTTAAACACCACTTGCGGAGCTAATGGCGAGCAAATGAAACCAGCATGCACCATCTCCTATTGTATTCGTGCACGACTAATCTACCAATGACGCGCAATGAGCATTTCTAAATTTGCATGCCAGACATATACGTAGCCGGCACGCTCGCTGTTTTCCAATTCTAGCGGGGTCGTCCGGTAAACTAAAAACACTCGGTGGTGGCAAGTGCAATGAAGATTCCTATAGTATCTAAGCATTACGTTAGAAATACTTTAGGGCGAGGTGTTAAGTAGATTTATAAGGGTTTCTTTTTTTGCCAAATTTTGATCAGATGCCGCATCCCATACAGGCCTCCACAAGAACGTCAACGCTTTTTTTGTCTTAACACATGCTGTACACGCTTCATGCAAGTGTCACACAAAGCAATCTCTCCCGCTTAAAACTCGTTGGGCTCTACAGGCTTTGCAACCAACTAGAGCAGCTCCAAAAATTAGGAAAATGCCGCAGTATCTTTAAAGAACACCCGACGCAGCCTCTTCACAGGACCTTTCATCATCATCTGGCGCTTTCCGGAGACAGGCTGCCAGTGCTCCGTCCACGATAAAATCACTCAAAGAGCCTCCACCGCATCCTTCATGCTTTCTTTTTCTCATTTATACTTCATCAATCCCGCTGACACCTTGTCCATCAAGCGATTCAAACGTGCGGGAAACTAAAGAGAAACCAGCGCATTCTTCGTGTTTCTCGAGAATTCCAAGCATCCCTTTCCTGCCTGCCAACCCTCTTGGTGTCTTGGCAGGTTTGTCAAAATGCGAGTGGGAAAAAAAAAATTTGTCCCTCGGAACTGGAAAGCAACGAAATACCGTGAGCTTAACTTGGAGGAACACTGTAGAAAAACTGAAACGACTCGAAAGAAATAGCAAAGAGAACGGAGAATGACACTAAGGCACTTGCTTTCCAACACCGCGTCTGAGAATAAGTCGTGCGACAGGAGCTTCTTCCTAGGCCGACATGGCGGGTGGAATGAAGGGGGAACCGAGCGGGAGGAAACGTCCGCCTGCAAACTGCAACCGCCATGTGAAAAAAAAAAAAAGCATCCCAACAGCTACAGCAGGAGAAGCAGTGTCTCGTAGTGTAATGATAACAGCAAAAAGGGAGACGACAAGCGAAAGCAAAAAGTTTCAGGCGCCGAAGGAAGGCGTCCACAGTGCGAATGTGGCGCGTCGCGTGACGACGTGGGTGCGTTGCATGTATGTGCTTCTGTGGTGCCAGCGCGCGTGCACGCACATTTGGCGACTTCTCTCCGAGCGCACCGTCTGTCTGGCTATTTCTCTCGCCTTCACGGCAGAGTCACGTTCTTTTTTACGAATGTCAAGCGTGCTCAGTTTGGACCCTGGGCAGCCCTCCGTCTCTTCTTCCAACTCCCAATCCTTACCAACGCACGTACCAACACACGATGTCTTCTGTGCCTTCTTCGCTTTCTTCATCGCTCTTGCGACGGAAGCCGCCGTCCGAGACGGACCCCGCCGAGGTCTGTCACTATTTATACGCGTCACCTCGCGCCTGAAGCTCCCGCGGCAGCAGAGGTGTACGGCTCGGAATGCTTGGGAGCACCGCTGTGGCGATCCTAGCGAGCCGCCGCAGCTCCACAGCGTTCCTTGGTCCCGAAACGCCGCACCGGGAAGATGTGCACTGCGTGCGCGGGGCTGTGGCTCGGAGCCCGCGGGTGTGATGCTGACGAGCCGCGCCTCCGCTTTTGCGCTGCGCCGTGCCGCATGGCAGCATCTGCCACTCCTCGGAAATAACGCCGTCCTTTGAGAGAGACGCGGCTACGAACGAAAGCCTCCGACGCGGTGTGTTCTTTCTTTTGCGTGAGTGCTGGGATGGCGGCCAACTTGCCACATTTTGGCGCGTTGAACGCACGTCATTCAAGCGGTAGACTCTTTATACTCCTACTCGCTTTTTCTTTTGTTTCTTTTCATACAGTGCATGGCGTCTGCAGTATACAAAGTCGGAAAGAAAGTGATGTGGGCGAAAAGGGAATCGCGGCCGCTGTGCATGCGGCGAGGCCTTCGAGGACAAATGTGCCGCTAAACATAGGTTCCGAATACTGACTCTCCTGTTCTTCTGCTCTTCTTGTAAATAACGAAATGTAAGCGAAAACTGAACAGCATAAACAAAGACACAACGGACAGATGGAAGCACGCCAAATGGCGTAATTGGCGCGGTTGTTTCCTCTGTATACATGCAGGTGGCACTTAGCGTCGTTGCCCGCTTGTTATTTGCCAACATTCGCAAGCATGCTGTTAAAAGGCGCTTTGTCGGCCTTGCAAAAGCTGCATTCGACGTGCAAGCTTAGCAGTTAGGGTAAGGCACTGCTAAGCTCGAAGGCACTGATTACATTGTGGACCATGGCGGCCGCACTTCGATGGGGAGCGAAATACAAGAATATAGACTCTGGTGCGCGTTGAGGAACCCCAAATGGTACACGTCCCCAGTACGGTGTGCCCCCTGATTATATTGTTGTTTCGGCGTGTGAAACCTCAGAATATTTAATGACTGGCATCGGTAAGCTTAAAGTCAAAGCAGCGTTATCAATACCTTTAGGAGTGTCAGCAATATATACTACAGGTACTGGCGGAGAATTCCTCGACTGCTTCATCTGATGACTGAAGAAAAAACTGAAGGGCCACCTATGCCACTAGCGTAACACACACGCCTATTTTCCTTCAATATGCATACGCACGCAATTTAACATGACAAACACTGCTTTTCCATGATTTTATCTTTTTATGTTGCAAGCGATATCACTTGTTTTCGTGGCTACAGAACAGTTCCGGCAGAATACTTGCCCAGCAGCATGAGACATCAGCTCAACGTCAAGACGACACCAGCTGCGCATTATAACTAAATCTAACACAATAGATGTTACCACAGAAACATCTCCCTAGCTGAGTCACTCAGAAAGTGCACCTACTCGAAGTAAAAAGACGAAAGAATACGAGTTTTTCGTGAATTCGCGATGACAGCTGGTGTAGGCGTCTCCATCACGATCAAATCTTTGCGCGGCAGCATGCGCCCCCTCCATGTTCAGGTTGCATGCGCGTCATTTCTACCAGGCAAAACGATGAGCCTTGGTGAATGAATATATAAAAAAGTATATTAAGGACCTGATATAAAGATCCTGAGTCTTTGTTATAAAGTGCTGTCTTGTCATCTATAGAATTCTCGCCTTCAGTTATCAAGTTGCCCGTGTTCACCCCGCCAGACTGACATATTACCGCAAACCAGGCCACGCCAATGCAGGATGTGAAGGTGGGCAATTTGGATTATAAAGTGAAGGTAAGAAAAACACCAAGAAACAAATGCCCCTTCTCAACGAAAGGAATCGTAAGGAAATGCGAATGCATTGCCTAGCCTCCCTATAGGCATTTCGCACCTGAGAACCCAGCGTTAGAGGAATATTGTTTTTTTTTTCCACCGTGCAGCTAAGACTGCCGTTCGCCGCACGTGGCATTGTTTTTTTTTTCGCGAGAAACGCGGTTTGCGTTTTTAGCTACAGTAGCTAGCGTGCACGGTTAAAAATAATCACAGCATATCCATGGAGTGGATGATGATGAGTGGGCTGAAGCATCCATCTATCCATGTGCATGCGTCCAGGCATACTTCGCGTTCGAAAACGCAGACAGTACGTGGGTAACACTGATGGGACGCGAGCCAAAAAAGCCGAGCTCAAGCGTCTTCAACGCGCCCGCCGCTCTGCTTCATCCATGCCCCACGAACGATCCGCCACGTACAGCGACTATCCAGTAGACTAAAAGAGGCACTCGTTCTCCGCGTACCCACGCACAGCCCGCGCAGCAGCCAATCGGAGAGTATTGCTACAGTGCCATCTAGAATATCCTTACTCTATTCAACTTGTATGTACTTTTACGAATAAGCACCATTTAATATACTGTTCGGGAGATACTACCTTCTTTTTTTTTCTCGTCTCTTTTTTTTTTGTCAGTTACGCGTGAGAAGGTTAGACTAAGAGGAGTTGAACCCCTAAAAATACTATGAAACGAACAAAACAAATAGCGTTCTCGGCTGTGCGTTGATGTTTCACAGTGGCGTCTCGAGCACATATTTCGGGGTGTTCTTGAGAGGCGCCGAGCCTAGGAACGGCCGAGAGTGAGGCGCCAGCGGACAAAAAGTGGGATGCAGAGAGAGAGTGAACGTCGAATGAATTAGCGGTGCATCACTGCACCTACCCTCTCTAACACTTTCTCGCACCACATGCTCCGGTTGCTAGGGGTGAGGATAAGCGCGCGCACCCGCAGCTGTTGCTATGGTAGAAGGAGTGACAGCGGAGAGATGCCGCCTGCCAGTGCGCGGACACCGCCACGGACGCCGCGGATGCCTGACAAATCCCGACTAAGAAATGGTAGGACACCGCATGTGCGGCGTGTTCCTTCACGCGATATTCACAAACTTGACCACATTTCAGCTTTGCCACAGTATTTGGTTCTTTCGTAAGCCCACAGTTGAGTGTGCTCTGACACGGAAGTGCAGGTTTCCGCTTGCCTGCAAATAACACACTCCGACAACTTTCGAATGGAACAGACAAAGTGTTTATTTACGTTTATTGCTATCAATGACATCGTTGTCACAGTTCGCCCATCGTTTTTGTGCAACAACCCAACGCGTTCAAACCAGCTTGACGCAGTCCAAGAGAATTGATTTTAATTGCGATTCATTCATTTTTAAGCTAGAAAAGGTTTGCACGAGAGCCGCCGAGAAATTATAATAATTTGGTGCTAACATCGGTTCATTGCTGCTATAAGCAAAAGGGTGACGATGATCATCAAGCGAAGCGCCTTGTTTCTAGGAAATGTGCGGGATACGTCGCACCGTAGAGCGATGACGCGATGATGGAATGCTAATTGATCGCTAGAACCTCAGTGAAGCTTTCACTAAAGATCAGATTGTGGCATGTTAGCTTTTAGTAGTTGCGGTGTCGGTGGAAATGTATTTCCTACAACACTTGCGTCCAGCTCATACCTTAGTATGAACTGGACGCAAGTGTTTCTTTCTTCATATTAAAAGAAAGACGTACGAGACATCTGGCTTGCGTAACAATTTAAACACATTCCTTTGATACTGCTGACCACACCCTTGCTTCACTGTCACAATATTACTTAACCATTGATCTGCCTTGCAGTTATGCAGTTTTCAAGAATGAAGCAGCCGCGGCAAATAATTGGTTTAAACATTGTTATATTGTCATTAAACAGTCAGCTGTCTAGAGAAGCAGTTTATATACGCATTTAAAATTGCACAATACAGAGCGTTATTGTATTTCATGACAGGGAGCCTCTTCTCTAGTGAGCTGTTTTATGACAAACCATTCACGCTTATTTTGCTATACTAAGATCACCTCCGAAGGTCTCAAAACATGTGAGCACAGTTTTCATGAACAAGGAGAGACGAGCAATCGTCTTGATACGACAAGTTAGGTACAACCAAAGCCCGCAGAAAAAGATGTATGCGTTCTATCTTGAATTAACACGCGTCTAAAACTAAAATAATAGTTCGCTCATGCTGTTTTAAAGCTGCTTAAACAACAGTTGACCTAGGACTGACTTTCCCCTAATTTTTTGTCATCTCTGCTTATCAGTAAGCCAACGAAATAAAATTCCTCTATGTGATAATGAAGGCATTTACCTTTGCTGTTCACATTACTCACTAAATCTCAAGTATTATGCTTTCGCATTGCGTGTTATTGTTGTTTGAAATGTTCTGCATCACAGAAACATACAGCAGAAATAGACGCCGATTTCAGAATGACATATTTAGTATAATTAAAAATAGAGAATTCACATACATCAGCATTCTCTTCATTTTGATTTACTCAGCGGTGTTTTAAGGGAAGATGCTACTCGAAGACACTTTTTTAATATTCACACTGGAGCAATGAAACTTGAGCTGTTTATGGAACTTTTTATGCTGATTTCAAATATATAATTAGTTTTTTTTTGCAAGTTACACACTTTCAGCTCTGCAACATGACGAAGTGAAAACCTTAACCCTTATGCCCCCCTCTTTTCATCCCTAAACTTCTGTAAGTTTTTACCATTCATACTTATTAATGCTTCAAATAAAGTGTAGAGTCCGAATAGCTGATTAGGAAGCACATACAAAATATGTATAATGCATGAAAAATAATAGACATAAAATGTCCATATTTCTCCTACCATAGTGAAGGTTTACATAGAATTTCTTTCTTATACAATAATATATAGAAATTTATACTAGATAAAAGCATTGGCCATATTTTGGAAAAAATTTGGGCAAAGTTTTAGAATTTGGGCAAAGCACTAGAAGTGCCCGAAAGGGGAGAAGCACATGGGGAAAAATGGCGAAATTTGTGTTTTGAGAAGAACGAGTTGTAATGTTAAAATTGAGTTTTTATTTATGAAAGATATCAATAAATCAAATGAAATTTGCACATCACAAAATAACAATCCTTATTGTAGTGGCCAATGCCACTAAAATACGCCAGCACCATGAGTTTGTCAATCTCGGCTTTTTCAAACCGACTCCTCACAGACATTTCGCTCACATACAGGGCCATGAAACGCTTGCCAAACTTCCGCTCCATCTGGCAGAGCTTCGTGCCAACTGCAAGCTAGGAAGAAGTTCGACAGGACAGCGAAATCTAAACTAAGTCTAGTGCCATGCCATTTTGCCGCCATGCTTGTGCCACATACCTTCGTACATAATGGCAATGTCTTCCCTGCTAAGTTCTCTCACTGCGAGCTTTTTTGACCTCTCAAGATTGGCGCTGACGTCATCAATTGGCGCATCACGAACTTTCCGGCTGACGAGTGTGAATGACTTTTGATGCATCGGCTTTTGCAAGCCAACAACTCCCGCAAATCGGACCAGCTGCTCGTAGCCTATTCCTACAGAGCGCGCTGCATAACGACTTTCATTTGCGAGCAATGCCTTTTTTTAATTCATAACAGAGATAATTACACGAGAAAAGCATTGTTCAGCTGTGCTGCTCGACAAGACATGGGCACCGCAAACAGGTTTCAGAGCACATACAGGCGCGAAGCGGCCAATGGCGGTCCCTGATTCGTACCATGTGATAAGCCAGACGCGGCGCCCGAAAAACGCGCAGAAGAGTGCTTCTTTTAGATGCGGAAGCATCTTATACTCGCGCCTTGTAGTGCGCCGTCCGCGCCGTCTGCACCGCTTCTCGAACATTCGACAGCTGACGCGCGCGCATGCGCCGTCGCGCCATCGCCCACCATCTGTGCCACGCGCGCTTCTCCTTCGAGAACATTCGACAGCTGACAGCGCATGCGCCGTCGCGCCGTCGCCATCTGTGCCGCGCGCGCGCTTCTCCTTCGAGAACATTCGACAGCTGACAGCGCATGCGCCGTCGCGCTGTATATATATACTCAAGGTCGGCGCTCGCTCGCTCAGTTGCCGCTCGTCGGTTGGTTTGTACGGCGCGTCGACGTCCAAGGTCGCGGTGAAATGAATTCCAACGAATCCACAAACACAATGATCGACGTCCCTTCGACCAGCGCCGCCCTTTCGCATACGTGTGTACGTGTTCACTCATTTAACACCCCCTCCTACAACCACGTTAACCAATTTAGCCATCGAACCAAGTAAGTCGCAATTTAACACCCCATTTCAAACCATGTTAACCAATGTAGCCATCGACCCAAGTAAGTCGCACTTTAACACCCCGTTAACCAATTATATGCTCCGCATCCTCCTCAGTGTTCCCCCGAGGGAAGCTGCGGGCAATTTTTTATTATTTTTTGCGCTGCGTCAGCGAGAGAAACTGTTGTTATTTGAAGAGTGAGGCTCGACTCTTCGACTCATACGATCAACAATGGCGAGCGGCGGCGCATTATCGGCGGCAAGGTGGTCGAAGACTGCACACTTTCGACCTTTTAGCAGGCACCTTGGGCTCTTCAGATGCAATTTTAAAGCATTTTCAGTTAAGTCTCGACCTGTATTATTCTTTTCATAACAGTAGAGGCACTAATCTTATAGAAACAGGCGAAAATAAAAAATCGGTACTTCGAAAAAAACTCGCGTTTTTCGACCCACATCTCCCCTTAAACCAGCTACTTCAACACCATCACTTCTAAGTGTCTTCAGTGTAAATATTGAACTTTCACTTTTCTAAATTTGTTAACTAATTTTTCCCTGGACCATTATTTAGGAAGATTCTAAATTTGGCTAATAAATTTCATTTTCCTTTTTCTTTCTTGAAGATATTTCAGTAATTGTATTGTTGCAAGCCATACCAACTGTGAACTTCTATATAGTACCTGATCCCTTTTAGTTAATTGTATAATGCCCTATTATACGCATTGTATCATTGCAAATAAAAATGAACTGGACAACGGATGCACAGACAAGTTAGATCATAAGTTCGCTTCTTGATTCCTGCATTTATGCTTGATTCCTTAACTTGTTAGTCCACTGATTTAATGGCCAAGATGCTTCGTGTAGTAATTATTTACTGCTTAGCGATGAAGTTCTTGCCTCATTTCTGCCGACGTTGTGCGGTCACGTTTAAGGCGCCTGCATCTTTCAATGATGAGTTTTAGAAAGAAATAATGTCAAGTTATTCCGCATGGTTGCATACGCCAAATAGCGACTGAGTGGGTATACACTGTGGTGGTAAAGATGAGCAGACACAACGCGTACTATACGCAAGCTCAGATATGGTAACGCCTCCTGTCAATCAGGCTGACTTGGGTCTACGCGAGATATAACTGCGCATCATAGAAGGCTTACTAACGTCTGCGATTCCACTATAGTAATTATATGTGAAGCCTCGATGAACTGGGGCTTTTCTTTATTCTTGTGTTCGTCTAAAGCAGCGCATTCACAGAATTTCAGCGTGAAGTTACTATGTCGTGAGTGCGAAAAATGGTCGGATAGTGGCGAGATTGCTGAAAAGAATTCAATGTACCCTAACAGAAAGGCAGCCTCTAAATTTTCTGGTGTCATTTACGATACTAATGTATGTCCTACGTTTGTCCTTTATGTGCTCCTTCTATTTCTGCAAGGGATTGCATATCTTGCCCAGCTAATTGGCAGTCGTAGAAATACGTTGACAATATTTACTTCCCCCTTTCTTGAGCCTATATGATTTGAAATTTGTGTAAAGGATCTTTGTGCCTATTTATTTGGCATATTTTTTTCTGCTCACTGCTCTTATCGTGCCTGCAGTGCGCCTTACCCTCTTTTATGACGAATGCTGAATTAGTGAGTGGATAGGGGTGGGACATCGCCAAGCACCCTACGAGGTTATCGACTATACAATATAATGCATACCGACTGCTTCATCGTCATTTACATGGTCACAGAGGTTGAGATACACACTCAATCTCAAGCCGGTTGTGCTGGCACTGGTCTTCACTGAACACCTATAAAATAATAAAGAAGAAAAGTTTCATTTTTTTGACTCATATAAACGTACTACCGTAAATTCATGTTTCTAAAACTGATATCTAGCTGATTATTTGCCAATCCTCCCGAGTGAGTACAGGTGGAAATTGTGAGGACCATCGGCATAAACAATATTAGATGACATCTGTCGGCATGTAATTGGGAAAATACCTGGTTTTCAATTGGCGAAAAGGAATTCTGGACTTCCTTTTCTCCCGTGCGCTTTCGTCCGTCCAAGACCACACAACATAGTAACCCGGACGCCTACCAAGGGCACCACCTTTTTTTGATGACGCGCATGCCAGTAAACGTCCAGTAAACTGAGCTAAGATTTCATGACCTTGCGCGGCATGCTTTGCTCTTGTAGAATGGAGATTTGTGCTATTCAGAGTCATGGTATTCTAAACAGTGACATTTAACTATATTCGCAAAGAAGCTCCGAGAGATTTCATGGTCAAGCCTCAGAAGAGATTCGCATAGGAGTGTATAGTCTGCTCCTCTAGCGTGATGGTGGCGCCAAGATCCTGGAGAGGACTCGAGTCCTGGGCAATCTCGGGTCCGTGGCTCGCTTGACGCAGCAGGTTTCGGCGCCACTTGGCTCGTGCATTCTGAAACCACACCTGCCATGCAGGCAGAATGCCATTAGTAAGGCACACTATAATGTCGGAAGGGGAAATAGACTGTGTTCGGCTGCGTTTTCGTATGCGGAGTTGTGGCCTTCGTGCAGGACCACACACAAATTAGTTGGAGTAGAAGACACTTGAGCACAAAAACATGTTTAACAAAAAGATTATGGTAAAAATTAGAGCGGGTGGTCTTCGTGTAACTTTTGCTGCAGTTGTGCGATCCACACTGCTCAAAATTGACGCAATCAGGCTGTGCGAACCAGCTACCCAGTGATTATGGTGGTTTCAACAAATGTTTCTGACCGCCAGAGTCATGACCACCTCACAAGTGCTCAGTTCGGTCTGTCCAACCAGTTGCCCTTCTGCCAGTTACTTACTGGCTTTTTTCTTCACACACGAAAGTGCGCTTTGTCTGAGAAAAAAATGAAAATTAAAAGTGTGACGCACATGACTACAGTAAAATGCTATACATTGACAGACGTATTTTGATTCTTCTGAAATGCCAACCTTGTAGCTGAATCAAAAACATAGACCACTGACCCAGCGTCACCAAGCGGCTACGAGAATCTAGTCATATTACGGGTCTTGGCGAAATAAGCCATTAAATCTACCGGGGTCTATATTGATGGAGTTCTATATGCTGGTGAGAGAAATGTTTATTGATACAGAAAAGCTGACAGGTCAGCCTGAATCCATGATCCAGCCTGCTATTCAGCGTTAGGAAAGGGGAGGGGGTGAAAACAAAGTAGAGATAGAAGATGTTGATGACGATGAAGTAGGTGGTGATGAAGCAAGACCTTGGATCAATTATGGTCTCTTGTCGAGTTCTGTATCTCTTGAAAACGTATCTTATAAATGTAGGCCTCACAATTGGAGGGCCTGTGGCACCGCTCTCAGAATATCGTGGTCACCACTTTCAGAAAAACCTGGTCACCGCTTTCAGAATATCGCGGTGACGACGAGGTGGTGCCAAAAAAACTTTTTTTTGGAAGCTCGCTGTTTGGTAGATTTCATCAAGACGGTGGCCATCGAATTTTTTCGCACGATATATTGTGGGCAGACGCACAAGATATGTTCAGTTGTCTCAGGGGTGCCACAGGCCTCACAATAGGGGGGCTGTCTGCACGGCTGATAGAGTACAGGTAACGATGAATAAACGCCACACCTATACATAACCATGGCAGTGCAATAAGCTTGCACTGCACCTTTTCATTTTCATAGTTGGTGGTAATCTAGCATGCATATCTAGGTCAACTTAATAAAGACGGTGGTGATGGTGACAGAGTATAGGTAACGATGAATAAACGCCACACCTAATCATAACCATGGCAGTACAATAAGGTTGCACTGCACCTTTTCATTTTCATAGTTGGCGGTAATCTAGCATGCATATCTGGGTCAAGTTAATGAAGGCGGTGGTGATTTTGACTTGGCAAGAACGAATATTCTGCTGTAGTTTCTTGGAGGAGTGTATGCACAACAGTTAGTATCCGGTCTTGAAAACGGAATAGTCAATGCTGCGGCGTTTTCGTGAGCCATTTTTGCCTCCGCATTCGCTTGCTCGTTTCCATGTAGGTCACAGTGTCCTGGAATCCACTGATAACTTATACGATGGCCACTTTGGCTACATCGTGCGATTCAGCGACTTTTTGAGAAAGAAGATGATATGGCCCCCATTTGAGCATCAAATTTATTACCTAAAGTGCTTGTTTAGAATCACAAAATATAGCCGAAGTGCAAGGCGGCTGCGTCGATATATAACAAATTACCTCGTGGGTGACCACAATCTCTGCCACCGTTGATGTTGTTCGATGGTCTAGACGGAAGTGCTCGCTGGTCTTTAAACTTGGTATGGCGAGAGTTCCAAATGGTGGATCTCATTGTAGCTATGCGAAAAACATGTACCACAGTATTGTTCAATGTAGTTCCTTCAACTAAACGTACGAATGCGTTTGTCATGTCTTAGCGTATTCCTAAAGTGTCTCCTTTTCATGTTATGTTTTCAACTTTGTTACGCATTATAGCTTAGTAAATACCGTCGTATTCTTATATTATTAATGCGATAAAGTTTGTACCTGTAGCACTCTCTTGCTGAGGCCCGTGCGAAGAGACAGCTGCTTCAAGTCCTTGGAGTCCGGGTTGTGATTGACAGTAAAGTAGGCCTTCATCGCGCGCAGCTGACTGTGCTTGAAGGAGGTGCGCATACGCTTGTTTCGCTCTGCGAGATTGCACAAGACGAAGCGTACTTCAGAAAGCAATCAGAAATAACATGTTATGTTTTCTCTCGTTCTTTTTTTTGGTTAGTTAGTAGTGGCATTAAGGAAATAATCAATATGCTGATATTTGTTGCATCAAATATAGCCGTTAACATATTGTTTTAATGAAGAAGAAAATCAATTAAACTATGACATCACTCTTACTTCGACATGAGTGTTTTGAAATTAGAGTGCACTACTTAGACGCGGACAGAAAGACAGGGACAAGTGCTTACTACCAACTTGAAATTTATTCGGAAAACTATGAAATATGTACTGACAGATGAAACAGTGTCATGGCAGATACGATAAGACCAAATCACGGACCAAAATAACAAAACAGATAGCATCTATGTGCGTCAGCCCCACCCTACCAACACCTACTGTGCTTTCGAGTGATTACATAACTCCTATGGCATCTGCTACTGTCTAAAAATGCTATTTCCTTATCAGACAGAGATATCGATGGTTCGCTGACACAATTCAGGTGTGCACGAGCTATGTATGCTGCCTCAATTATAAGCCTTGTGCGCTCATCTTTGTGTTTGTAAAGTACGACTGTGTTATCAGACTGTGTTATTCCACTATGGCAACCATAAGTGTTAATTATGACTGAACCCGTCAGCAGTTATTTAACATCTACATGTGTAGTGAACGATAGCTCTTGTCAGCAGACACTCAAGCATATATACAATTCTACAAGGCTATTTCTATCTCTCTCTTGCTCACTTTGATAGTAACGATTATGAATACCAACAGCTGGCTGCGATTGGCTCAGCAAAGTTTCATCAAAAAGACACTTGCAGGTGATCGACCAAACCACTGTGCTGCTGTCCCTATGTGTAGGTAATGCTTAGTTCAGTGGTTCTCACTCATGGGTGTTCGAAGACCCCTTTCGAACTGATGGAATGCATGAGGAAACCCTTTCAGTGAAAGAATTCGATCGTGCAGAGCGTAGGGTAGCAGTCATAAATTAACACATGTAGACTGAAATATGCGCCTAATATTCTCTCCTGCAAAGAAGGACTGAACTGAAGCACCCCACCAATTATATCTCAGTACCACGTCAATACGTTTTGTGGTGTGTAGCCAAATTCAAGCTGTTCCTAGCACTGTTTTCCCTTCAAATTTGCATGCCTAGAAAAAATATTCGTGCGTTTTTTCAGCTTCTGATGAAAAAGTAGAAGCGTAAATTTGCTCCGCTGCATTTCAAAAATGTTATGTGAGAAAGCAAATCGAATATAAGAAGGAACCTACCTACCTACCTACCTACCTACCTACCTACCTACCTACCTACCTACCTACCTACCTACCTACCTACCTACCTACCTACCTACCTACCTACCTACCTACCTACCTACCTACCTACCTACCTACCTACCTACCTACCTACCTACCTACCTACCTACCTACCTACCTACCTACCTACCTACCTACCTACCTACCTATCTATCTATCTATCTATCTATCTATCTATCTATCTATCTATCTATCTATCTATCTATCTATCTATCTATCTATCTATCTATCTATCTATCTATCTATCTATTCTGGCCGCCATCGACTTTTACCTCTCCCGGCCGTTTCAATAACGGGATCTATACATAAATTGGTATGGCATAACATGACTGTATGACGAGTGCAATTGACTAGTCATAACACGAAAATTATGATATGCGTGTAATGAATGTCATGCTTTACATGTAATGGCCTTGCTGCTCTTGCGGTGGTTTAGTTCACATGACATATCTCGAAACTTGTATGGTATGACATGACTGCATAGTGAACCAAAATGACAGGCCCTCACATGGAAATCATGACATGCGTGTCCTGTTAGAACATGACTACATGCCATGCTCATGATGCACTCGCACTCGTGGTCATTTTGCTAGCTTCACATACGCCAAATTAGGTATTACGAGACGTGAATGAAAGATTAAGTAATGCGACTGGTGCAAACACGATAATTCTCACAGTGCGTGTCATGGAAGCGCATGACTAAATGCCACGCTCGTGATACACTCGTGGTCGTTTCGCCACCTTCCCATATACCATATTTGGTATTGCGTGGCGTGAATGGACGATGAGCAGATATTCTAGGTGCAAACATGATAATCATGACAAGGAAGTCACGTATGGCACAATTAACGTCCGCCTCGTAACGTTGTGCTGATTTTAATGTGACAATTGAACCATCCTCATTCGCACTTCACATATCATTGACTCCCGCTGTAATTGGGATCCACCATTTTTTTTTTTGAAGAAGAAGAATTTCTCAGACCCCCCTCTCCCCATAAAGTGGCTTCGTCAAATGACTCCCGTTTGAGAATCACATGTGTAATAGTTTCCAAGGGATGATCTTCAACTTGTGAGGGGCCACTTTAGCTGCTTTCCGTACACTACTATAGTGCGATCTCATGATTTACTGGAAAATACACAATCAACAAAACTTTAGCCAGTAATTAACTGCTTCCGAAGTACGCTCAGCCATAACACAAAAACATAGGCTGTCTTCGCGTGACACCACTTATGACACCACTTAGTTTTGAACACCACTTAGTCTTGAACACCACTTGACACCACTTAGTCTTGACACCACTTTATGACACCACTTAGTCTTGAAGAGGATGCAGCCCCACCACAGTAGTCTGTGTGGCTAAGGCACGCGACTGCTCCAGCAGATCGTGTGATCGAATCCCCCGTCATGGCTGCCGCATTTTCAATGAAGGCGAATATGCTTCAGGCCCGTGTGCTTAGATTTAGGTGAACGTTAAGAATCCCAGGTGGTCTAAATTTCCGGAGGCCTCCACTACGGCGTCTCTCATAACCATATGGTGGTTTTGGGACGTTAAACCTCAGTAATTATTATTATATTCACAGCATAGCACTTGAAGCGGATGAAGAGTAGATCTAAACATCACGGGCAAAAACTCCGAACTCAGAACGCCTATCCAATGATATCTCAATCCATTTTCGGGTACGTGGATTATTGTCTAGTCTTTATGCGCAAGGATAGTTACAATGAAAGGGTCTTTTACGCAATAAAGATTTTCCGAGCTATTTCACGGCGCTCTAAGTTCACAATACAACAGAGTTCACGCAAGACAACGAGCCTTAGTTTTGGACATCAGATTATTGTTTAAGCCGGGACACATGTGATAGTGTTGTAGTCCACGCGCGAAGCCTTTTCTGGATTTTGCTTCAAACCACTCTAAGGTTATCAGGAATGAAATAGCTCTTTCCTGCCTACGATCATCTTCTTTTTTTCAGATCAAGATTGCATGAAGTAAACTTCACCTTCCGATAGCAAACTAGAAGTCTAGTGTGGGCTGGTTACATCACCCATGTTTTAAAGCATGATCTGCAGCAAACTTATTGCAGTCGTGAAAAGTAAGGCGAAATGTTCCAGAAGTGGCTGGGAGGAAGGCTAAAGAAGGCTTGCAGTGTTTCAGTAGATTCATGAACTGTCGCACGGTTTGTAAAACGCATCGACGTGATTTGGTCTTGCTACTATGTTTCCAGCATCAAAACATGTGTCCCAGAATCAGAAGGGCGGCGGAATACTCGGGTACGCAAAGAATCTGTGTATACCAGAAAAAAATATCTAAAAAAGCTACAGGTTGGGCTGAACTGGCGCTGTGTACCAGGTCCCACGTAGCTGTAGGAAATCATAAGTCGAACAAAGTGGGTAGTCTGTCAACATTAGACTGAGGAAACACGAGTCGGCCCTTTGTATTCTACACGTACACGCAAAGTGTGTCACTGTAGTTTTTTATCGGTGCACTCCTTATTTAGCGAACACACACATTTATGTAAATCAATCAATCAAAAACATTTTATTCAGAAAACTATGTACATTATAAGGACATACAAAAAAGTCTCTTAGTGCAAATTGCATTGGGACTTTCTATATGCAATACAAAACAAAATATTTTATCAGCAACGAGAGCAGCAAAGATAGTAAGAATACAAAATTATAAATAATGAGATACACTAGAACGAAATGACGTTATCTTCACCTATGTGTCACCGGTATTAAAATTATGTGCCATCACTATTTCGTCGACAGAGAGGCAAGAAATTGAAAAGAATGACACAGGTGTTTCGTATAGGAAATATGGGTGATAAGGTCCCTTATCTATACATAAAAGAATTTGCCTGCTCGCGGAGGACGTGTCAATGAGGCTTCTGCTATTGCTTTTTTGTTATGTTTTTCATGTTCAAATGTAAATTCGATAGCAGATCATGGCATTTCGATTGTCCACTTGTTTAGTTGACACCAGGTGTGTCTGCGATGGTCATGTATAGTTAGGTGTCGGTCTTGGTTGCAATAAATCAGTTGTAAGTTGGCACACGTGTTGTATCATTTTTCTTTTCATCCGTGGATATAGTTGAGCAGCGAACGATGACAAGTATTTACGAAGCTATTCGTTCGTGAATGCTCAACTAGCCGCGATTGTTCGGGATGCCTCCAGAATTAGGATTGGCTAAGATCTTCTCTAACACAGAATCTGAACGCACCATATTGTTTTATGAATATCAACTATAATGATTTATTCTAACGCCACTTGAACTTATTAACCGACACGTGTGTTTTTTAACCTATGTCAGCGCGACATGAACGCACGCAATCCCATTCATTTTGGAATGACCGCTGAAGAGTTATATGTGAAATCCCGCGAAAATTGAGCGTGGCAATCAGAGAGAAAATAGAGAAAATACAGTGCGCCCAGATTATCACGAACTAAATTTAGCTTTTCCTGTGCATGATGCAGTACATGTCTTATCGACGTCAATACCTTCAGTGTCGGTCTCGGTAAGCCACGTGCATCCGTCATTCCCCGGTTGGTGACATCTCTGTTGCCCCCCACAACACTCGGCGACTTTTCACGAAAGCCGGAATCACGGGCAAGTGCGTGGCCCCGCAGCGGTACGTGACGACCACTCGTCGAAGCCAGGCGAGCTTCGGAGCGGCGCGACACAGTCACCGCGGCCGCGCTCCCGTCGACGTCCCGGCCACCGCGATGACGGCCCGATGACGCGCGCCGCATTGTCACGCAACCCCCCGCCGCTGGGAAAGCACTTCGGGGGCACGTGACTTCGGGACACACACTCAACCAGCCCCCACCCCTCCGAAGCCCCCAGCAACATCGAACCTTTGTTGTTGCGCAAGGTGTCCCTCCCCTCCTGCCTTTTTCGTCCTGGCCGCGCGACCCAGCCGGCAGTGCTGAAAAACCTGCCTCTCGCCTCACACTGCGACGGCAAAGAGTGCACGAGGAGCCATCGCGAGAGAAGTGCACCGTGTACACAAGAGGGAGCGGAGCGAGCACCGGCACGTCGGCGGTTGCCACGGTGGAAGTAGAAGTGCAGGGGGTGGGCTCGACACAAAAGAGTCGAGCACACTTGCCCTTCTGCCGGACTGCGCACGAACGCGCGCGCCGCGTGTCTCTTCAGCGACGGCTCTCTCGGCGGCCTGCCGGAAAAGCCAGTGGCCCCTGTCGAGCCCCGCCGAGGGCACGTTTCAAGCACAAAGGGAAGATATGGGGCAGAAACTTTCTCCCCGTCTCTATCACTCGTCCGCTCGCTTTTGTCTCCTGCGTGGAGCAAGCGAAACAAGAGAAAAAAAATATTTTTTTTCGCTCACAACGCAAGACCCTCCTGCAGCAGTCAAAAGCGGGCAAGCGTGCTTTGTTTAACAAGCCTCGACTTATGTCAAAGGCGTGAGCATTTACTGCGTATCTGAGGGATTTGCCACCCCCTCCATCGCTCTCACGTGGGGCGATGGAGTCGTAATGAGACCGGATCGAATGGGGATGGCATCTACTCAGTGAAGTCACGTGCCTGGTATAAAAAGAAATATACTTGCGATAGCGTCAATAAATTGAAAACAATTCCACTTTAAAATATTTATTGGTGCTCTTTCAACGCTACAAATAAGACGATCGAGTAGCGTAAGCTTCGTCATAGTACCTCGTGTACAGTGTTACACAGTCGTTATTAAACTCCGTAAAGTACAAATTTCAGCAAATATTCGTTGTATTCCAGAAGAACAGTTCATATATAGAGTACTCCGATCTCACTAAGTGGTAAACGGAGGACATGACTTTTCGACAAGATGTTCGGTAACCGCCTCGGTAACCCCTGCGTTCCACTGACGCCCTTGCGTATACTGGTATACCGGATGCACTATACAATGGTCACGTTACGTTCACTGCTCAGTGCACACGCTGCAGCTCAACGCGGACGCCGGTGTGCACATTGTGCGTAAGCGCAATACTCTATTGAGCCACTCAATGCAGAATTCGGTCTTTACTGGTCATCCGGAGTCTAACGCCTTTAAGCGTCCTTATTCCCTACCGTCCTGGACGTGCGAACCTCACAAGAACTCTCAGTGGGTCCACAACGAAGTCGGCGGTACCGAGAGTATGAATCTATGTTGCTTGTCTTCTTTGAACTACCTTTTTTTAGGTTCTTTGAAGAACACAAGGGGAAGACAAAATGTCTCCCGTTTAAAATCAGACTAACACGAAACACTGAATCATTTCAAACTGATCTATTGTGCTTTGAAAGCGTCATTAATACAAATTATTGGTCATGAATGAAAAAAATGCGAGAGGTCGAAGTTTCATTCGTTGTTTTTTTTAACTTTTTGTGAATTATTAATGCTGGTATGCAAGTGTAATGCCCTGCATTTCAAAGTCTTGATTAATTGATTGATATGTGGGGTTTAACGTCCCAAAACCACCATATGATTATGAGAGACGCCGTAGTGGAGGGCTCCGGAAATTTCGACCACCTGGGGTTCTTTAACGTGCACCCAAATCGGAGCACACGGGCCTACAACATTTCCGCCTCCATCGGAAATGCAGCCACCGCAGCCGGGATTCGAACCCGCGACCTGCGGGTCAGCAGCCGAGTACCTTAGCCACTAGACCACCACGGCGGGGCTGCATTTTAAAGTCTTCTACTTTATGTTTTCAACATGCTGGTTCTTTAAGAGCTCCCGAAACTCGCCATCATGTCCGTGGCTCCTTTTAAAGAGAATGTAATCATTCTTTGCCGATCAAGAATTGTGTGACCCCAGCCATCACCATCACATACTATGAAGTAACGATGATCCGCTGTAGGAACTTCAATGTGTCATCGGCAGCGACATTTCTTTTTGCCGCCTTTCTGTGCTTATCAAGCGCCTTCGGCAAAAATGGTACTCTTGTTATCACAGAATGGTATATAACTGCTTTCTTTCTTTTCTTTTTTTCTATATTCTTTTCTCTTCACTGTTCCCTTAAAGGTGATTAAGTCCATATTGAACAATAAGAAAAAACGACTAGCGCAGGTAACAAAAAAAGCAACAAGATTCGCCAGTATAAAACTAAGCCTTTTTCATTACGTTGGAAATACGTGTTTTTCCTATTCCGTTACATTTCTTCATGGGTACCTTTATATTCTACTAAAAATCAACTTACGTACATTGACATACAAGCAATCGCGCATATTTCACAGGGTGCACGCTCCTGAATTTGTTGGGCAACTTAGGTATAGTTATATCGAGATTTAGAGCTGCCCAGATTTACAGAAGTAGAAGAGAAATAAAACGTGTTGCCCTGGAATTCTCGTAAGGCAGTGCATTTCTCTGAAACTCGGCAACAGATGGATTGCCGATTATTGCGTAGACCAATTGGAAACAAGTGACCTTTCCAGCACTCACCAAAATCAGGCCATAACCTGGCAGTTGTAAACACAATGCCACTTTAAATTACTCGTGGCAAATGGGCTTCAGCCATTACGAACAAATGTGAGCAAGTCGGAAAAGCAGCAATATCGGAAAGCTATCGGAAACTAAAGCTTGTTGTGGACATACACTTGCATAGCGAAAATGTCTGAGAGCTGACTTTGAGGCCAAAATATTTTCTCTCAGAATGCAAGAATAGGTCATATAGAGGCAGCTTTGTACTAGTGGCGCCAAGGCTGAATGAGGGGCGGAACTGGACAACATTCGTTGTTTCTCTTAAGTTTTTTTCTTTCTTTTTATCTTTTTCAATTTATTTCTGTCTTTTTTTCTCAATTTTTATTGATTTCTATTTTTCCTATTTTTGTTTTTTCTTCTCTCTCTTTTCTTTTCTCGCTTGCTTCATCTTTTTTTTTCATTATATTTATGCGTGGTCTTAACGAATCTACGCCAAGCGACGACAGCACACGACCGCCGAGGCACCTAAAATATTTGTCACGTAATATCATCACCCAGGCGCTCCAAGAACAAGAAAAAGAAGACCTCTCCTTGGTGTGAGCACGCACTCAATATGTTAAAGATTGCTATGCCACTCACGCTTTTTCTGCATTTCACCAATCGATGACGACAGTATACACGACAAGCTGGGTACCTGAGGTGCAACGCACTTAAGACAATGAGCGAAAATTAGAGAATCTAGAAAAATTTCAGCAGCCTCCAAAAGTTACGACAAGTTCTTATTCGGTCAAGAGTTTGTAGGAACAATGTTTCGTCATTTGTGTGTTTTCATTTTCGTTATTTCTTGTTGGCAATTGTTCAGCCAACAAATCAACCCTATCTAAATAGAACGTAAATAAAGGCTTATAGAAAAAAAAGACAGGATGGTTAACCACAAACATTTACGATTGATTATACAGTGGGTGGATATTCATATAAAATTCATTTATATAGATGAGAAAAGGAAGGACGGAAATGAAAAGTAAATGCACCGACACCAGCCAGCTTATTACGCACGATAAGGAACAGGCGATCAAAAATGCGCAGAGCCACGTTATTATCAATATGCCGCATGTATGTGAAGCCGATTCTAGATTTTTGTCTTATATTCCGGGGCACCTACGTATAAGCTACGTCCCCTTGTTCTTCTGGAGAAACAGGCACTGCGCATATGCTTAGGGTTACCTAAACTTATAACGAGTAACGTTTTATATATAGAAGCTAAAAATCTCTCACTCCTCACCAGATTCAAAATATTGACTGTACAAACGTACTTAAGGGCATTGGAATTTCCTTTGAGGCGTAAAGAAACAGCTTTCACTGCGCAACCTAGTTTATTTTTAATTGCCATTGACCTAGATTTCACACACCTCAAGTAAAGTTTGTACAATCTCTTCTCAACCCTCTGTCCGCGCAAATTACAGAAGTTGTAGCTCGACAAGTTCTCTCCAAATATACTTTGATGACATTTGCTCTAATAGTGCTAAACACCTGCCGAGTAATTTGTTAAGAGCTACTTTACAGGACTATATACCTGCAAGGAATGCAAGCATATGTCATCATTGTGACGGACGCTTCACAGCGAGATGAAACAAGTGGCATCGGTATATTCTGCCCTGTTCTAGACTGGTCCTTTTCCCTCCGAATTCGAGATTTGACACCTATCTTTGTTGCAGAATTTTTTGCCATAGTATCGGCCCTTCGAAAACTGCCAACATCAGTTAATTCCGCCGCAATGATAACGGACTCCTTGTCGGTCTGCAGTGCGCTCACGGCATCCGGTGATCCGAAAGCACTAGGCGAATTCAACTCCCTAGTACCGAATCACTTAACACAGGTGCGATTAGTATGGTTGCCGGAGCATAGAGGCATAACTCTAAGTGAAACAGCTGAAGCACTAGCGAAAGCGGCGTATAGATGGACCAGCTATCAATATTACCCCTACACCAGCTCTTATAGTAGCTTCTCGATATCGGAGGCATATGATGATGCGAGAATTTTCTACACCATCTTTAGAAAATTCTGTGGATTTCAACCATCTAAGGACACCCCGGAAAACTTCCTCATGTCATAACTGATGCCTGGAAGTTTTAATCACTCGATTACGCTGTCGTATTCCTCCATTAAATTTTTATTTGTTCAGAGCAGGCTTCACTCCTTCCCCACTTTGTTCTTTTTGGGGAGAAGAGGAAACTGTGGAGCACTTTTTCATCTCTTGTAGAAAGTTTTCAACATTAAGAAAGGTATCACTAGAAATACCATTACAAATCCTTGGCTTTGCGTTGACAACGTCAAATTTATCATCTCTAGGTGCACATACCCTGGGGCACAGCAACGGGAAAGTGTGTGCGTCCATGCAAGATTATATTGTACAGTCTAAGAGATTTACTTAATAACCTCAGTACCAAAAGGCTCTCAGTTAACCCATGTAGGCTATAAAAAAGTTTCTTTGATATCAATCATCTATTGCTCAGTCGGTAGGAACTAATTCATCAAAACTTTTTCTCTAAAATAAGTTACAAAAAACAATAATTCTGTTAATTTTCTTCTCGCCAGAACTTAATTATATACATTCGTTTTTTTTTTCTACCCGATTCTTGGCCGATCCCCCAGGGTGGATGTGGGCCATGAGTTCGGGATCTACATCTACATCTACGTACGTATTCGTTGCACTCATTAGACAAAGGCGTTCGCACAGGTGCATCTTCCTCATAAATCACGTAAGTGTCTTCAGCGCGTAGCGGGCCAACGAGAGATGGAGACGGCTCTCCAACCGCAACTGCACGGAGACCGGCCGATTGCCCATTCGGTGCAGCGCGTCAGGATGTGATTGTGTTTCCTATGCAAAACGAGGGCAGTGGCATAGCCAATGGCCTATGCTTTCCTCGCTGCCACAGATCGATCTCACTTACCACGCAACCCTTCCTTAAAGTTAATGGTACTTATGCCTTCGTGAACTTCCCACCAAAGCTGACAAAGAAGTGAAGCTTCACGTCGATGAAGTCTGGATGGAGGTCCGTAAATTAACTAACGTTGCTGCATCACTATTGGACGTTTAAGAAATTGCTCATACTAGCTTAACGTGAATTGGAGATGTAATGACCAGACCAACATCACACCAATCCCGGTGCTTGCTCATGTATAATTGATGTGTATGGCAGCTACAGAATGTCTTAAGCCTCCTTCCTAAGCATATAGTACATGTGCCACTACAAATGTTGCTAACCCATCTTTAATACAGTTAAGCTTCTTGATAAGAGGCATGCTCCGGACGGCAGTTATCGTCCTTTATACGAGATGTCTCGTATAAGCAGGGTACCTCGTTTGCATGTTCTCATCAAGCCGTACTTTGATGCAGGTACACTGGTGTTTTTTAAACCCATTTGTCTCCTATATCAGTGTCTCTTATAAAGATGTTCGGCTGTTGATGCAGTCCTTTTTTTTTTTGTGGGGTCTCTGAGGCTTCATGCATGGTGCACCAAGCATGAAGCCACGTGTGATTTCATGAAAGAGACGTTACCATGGTAACGTCTCTTTCATGAAATCACGCGTCAATACAAGCCACTGTCTTGGCCTCTACAAGCAATAGATTCATGGCAAAATGCCAGGAACTAATTGCCGTCACCTTCGTGTGGAGACCGATGCGTCCTTGGAGTCACACACAATGTCACAAGAAGAAAAATGCCTCGGACGCCATTCACCTGACAATTTAACCACATGGCTTTCTGAACGCTTCAAGTACTAAAGCTTGTTTTCTTTTGCTGAAGCTATGTTCTTTGTGTTCGTGAGTTACCTCCTATATCTTATTACATACGTCTCTTGATATATATATATATATAGATATATACGATGTCTTGCAGCATGCAAGGCTTGACCGACAGTGCTCCATATCGGCTGCACAAAGATATTTCCGCTCTGTGGCACTCATGCACATGTTCTCTTTCCCCACATGAGTCTGTATTTTTAGAGTGAACCTCCGAAGTGTAGCCATGCTCACTGTGCTATAGGGTCACGCCCACCTGACAATGCATGCGAAGAAGGGGTGCGTCTGGGCCAACGTGCATGGTGTCGGATCGGAACGCCAAAATCCTCGTGAGAAACAAGTACGGTCTCATCCTCGGGCAGAGGCATGCTGGCTACAGAACACTCACGGTGCTCTCTCTCTCCCTGGAAGGCATGACTAAAGCATGCGCGGTCCCGAAGGACCTCATAAAACGTGATCGCGTCCATACGCCGCCGATGAGACACCAAACACCGGGCGCCACGGGCCCCTACTTCTGCGCTACACCCGAAAAAGCGCAGAGAACAGAATGCTGCACATCGCTCGGCGGGACAAGCGGGGAGCTCGAGTTTCAACTCCGGGATTAACCGCAACAGCTCTCGGGCGCTCTTTGTCAAGAGCCTGGCGTGTGCGCCTGAACGCACTTCCCCTTGTGTCGGACAGGACCCTTGCTACTAATCTGGCAGTTGCTTCTGCGCTTCGTCCGGCGTGGTGCCTTAATCCGGGCCTTCGCCCGCAGATGAGAGGCCTAATAAACGCCACACAACTCGGGGTACCGAGGGGTGACAAGAGGCTTAGCCAAGAGTCACGTGCTCTTGAATGGGAAGCATGTGTCGGCTCGCTTGCCAAGTGCAAAGGAAAAAGGCGCGTGGAGCGCCACGCGTTGCTTGAGCAGTGTATTGGACGCTCGTGCGATATAGAAGCATATATTTGCGCAAAAGTGCCCCGCTCATCGTCGCTCACACAAAGTGCATGTGGCTCCGCTATGGCTAATAGGCGCGGCTATTGGCAGTAATTACGGCTATTTGCAGAACAATGGCTGTAACAAACAATGGGTAACGTGCTGATGTTTTAAGAGAAGCGCTGGTTGGGCTAGTTGCTGAAGGTTTGTCGTAGAATAAGGTATAACGCAACAGGGTTAGAAAGGAACAGAAAGAAGAAAAGACTCAGCATCATGTCTTTTTCTTCGTCCTGTCTGTTTCTTACCCTATTTCGATGTCCCTTGTTCTACGTTGATAGTTTAGCTTTCTCTGCTTTGACTACTTGCTCATTGCAAAACGCAATGTTTTATTCGGAATTGAAGTTCTACGAATGGAGCAGTTAGGCTGAACTTAGTAATTTGAAACATTGTGGGAGTGTTTGAAACTAATTTCTTGAGATACAAGAAGAAATGCTACTGAAAGACAAAAGAAAAGCGTGACTGTATTTCGCTAGACACCGTAATATATATATATATATATATATATATATATATATATATATATATATATATATATATATATATATATATATATATAATACAGTATACTTAAGGTAACAAGCAAGACCTGTAATCTTTGTTGCAACAAATTAATTCAAAGACCAGTGGTATTGTGAGCGATAAATACTGCGTTGCAAACAAAACAAAATAGATGAGGAAACGAGAAATACATAACAGTTGAAGTGTTCTTTTCAGAAATTATCTGGCACATGCGTAACCTGCATGGCAAAAAGTGACGAGTTTGTCACAGAGAGAGAGAGAGAGAGAGAAAATAAGCAAAAAAGCGAGGAGGTTAACCAGTGCTGAGCCCCGGTAGGCTACCCTGCACTAGGGAAGGGGAGAAGGGGAAGGAAAGTTATAGAGGAGGAAAAAAGTCACTGACTGGGCCGACGCGTAACAGTTTCACATCACAAACGATGAAATAGGCCGGTGTCTTACTATTCTCTTGCTATGTAATGGCAAGAAAATAGTAAGCTCTTGGCACGCTCACTGAAATGACAAGCTCAATGTCAAGCTCGAAGTGACAAGTTCAAAACCATTGGGCACAAAGGTATACATATGACGATTGGAAGCAACAATTGTCTTTCACAGCAGGTCATCAAACCAGCTCTATATCGTTTAGCGGAACTTTTTTTGTGACCTAAATATTTTTGTGGCCTCTAAAATACAATGATATAAAATATCGCTATCCACTCCTTCCTCTTCCTTTTATTTGAGTTTTTTTTTTATTCTGTGATGCGAGAATTTTTTTTGCATTTTTTGCAGGCTTGCATGCGGTGAAGCACAAGGCTCTATAGTCGTACTCTGGACTGCAGTCTCACAACTGGGAAAACAGTTAAAGAGCTGTAATGACGGGAAACACATAACGCATAGTGCGCGCACGCTTATCAATTGAGAAGGTGCAGTGCACTAATGTGTGAAACAAGAATCTTCACAGAGACCCAGTTTTCATATATTCGAAGATCAAGACAAATAATAAACAAACAACACTTTTCGCTTAGCAAAAAGAAGCAATTAGAGGTTTCGACTCAGGGCCCCCCTCAAGTGGCATCATGGCAGCATGTGAAGCATCTCCAACCTATCTTCGTCAGTCTGAACTTTTCTGGCTTACGCGAGAATGGGTGTCAGTGCAGACGCAGATAAAGTGGTTGGCGCCTTCTCTGAAATTCGACGTTTTACTCTGTAGCGAAGAGAGCCCGGCCTCCTTCCCCTCTTTCCGTGCGGGGACGACAGAAGCGAGAATCGATATCCAGTTTCAATTGCACCGCCCCATATAGAGCATGTTGAGATAATACGGTCAGCCTTCCCGAAAAGGACCAATGGGGGCGTGAACTGTACGCTGTAAAGTACGGTTTTTTGCGCAAGCGACGGCAGCCGGTTGGTATACGATGGGGCCTTTTGTACAAATCGCGAAGGAAAGAGTGTGCAAGCAGCCGAGGCACAAACGCCAGAGCTAAATCAGCGTGTCACCACTGACATTATCTTAGGCTAGCTTTTCTTCTCCCTGTTTTTCAGAAATATCGGGAACACAGACTTACGAATTCATGGCATCTTAATTCGCATGAGGAGTGACCTCTCTTTATTTGATATTTCAGGGCGTCCATGTGGTGCCTCTCTCGGGCATCCTTTCGCGTCCCCGCAGCTGATATTATAAAGCAGATGATTCTTGGCCCGTGCCTTTCGCGGCTGTGTAATGCCACCTGTTTGGTCGACACGACTGACACATATAAAAGGTCAATAGAATTTCACAGGAACATATGGTACTAACTCGGATAATAAAAGATAATGAGGATGTCCTCTGTATACAAGATAACAGTAATATACTTGAAAGGTACAGCATTAAATCTGATAGAAAAAGGAATAAACTTTCACAGATGCATCAGCATGATCTTAAACTACACCACGTACAGCTGCGTTCAAAATTTAAAAAACCAGCGGAACGAATAGAAAACAAACAAGACGGAGGTACATTTCGGCAGCTGCTGGTGAAACTCAAGAGTGCGCACTGCACTCGCAGTCCACGCTATTCTGCATCTGCCAGACTGCTCTTTCACTCACATCGGAATGATAAAGAAGCGGCAAGGTGCATACTTTTGCAGTCGCCACGGAAGTACCAAGCGATGATATCTTGGCTTGGGCTACCAGTGATCGGTGCCCGTCGCACTATATCCCTAGATCTGCGCCTTGTTGTCAGACGCTCCACGGTGCAGTAAATTGGCATTGCGTGATTTTTTTTTCAGTCGATATATACAAATGCGATAACATTACCCATCGGTTATCATTAACGGAACACAAGCATTCTGCAGTTTCTGTGGCGCTCAGTGCACAACCGGCTTGCAGCACTAAGCAGCAAAGAAGTGCACGTGCAATCCTCAAGGACGGGCAAGAACGAAGTTTTAGCAAGTAGAAATGCTTTCTTTCTGGCATATAGCTCGGTGTTTAATTCAGCGGTGGCTGCGAAAGTGGCGCCTTGCGATTTCTCTGGTGTTCCGGTGCGCGCACTTAAGGCGAGCAAACCTGCCAGCCTGCACCTGTGCCCAATGGCGACGCGCCAGGACGCGCGTGCGCAGTGCGTGCTCTTGAGTTTCGCAAGCAGCCGTCAGAAGGCGCCGCGGTGGTGTTTGTCAGGCGCTCCCGTAGTGTCCTAAATTTTGACCATCCGTGTACGTAGCAGTTGGCACAGGCAGTTGAATAACAATTTATGCCATGTGTGTGTGCAGAACAGGGTTTTTAGGGGCGTACTTATTGATATGGATTGAAGAGGCAGATGAGCATACATCTTTAAGCTTATTACCACTACTTTATTAGTACCACGTACCCACATATGCTGCAAATGCTCTTTTCTTTAATGGTGCGTAGCAGTGTGTACGGACGTCTTTCTCTGCAACTAAGTTCTGAGCTTACCGCTGTAGAAAATGCCTACAAGTGCAACGTTGTTTCCACAGCCCTCTATGAATTGATGACATCTGCATGATTTTTTCCTGCGAGTCTTGCGGGCATTGGCCCGGCAGCCACGCCGTAGGTTTAGTTGCCATGGACGTTAAGCGGCTTAGAAACTCGGCGTCCTGAACTGCATCGGAGCATCCCTCTTCGCAGGAGCTCATGTACGGGAATCTCGCTCTGAATCCTTCTGTAGGCGGCAATCGACGCCGCCCAGGTGTGTGCACGCCAGGTTTGCACCGCTGAAGCAAGCGTTTTGCGCCACTTGCAACAGAAACAAGCTTTCAGCATTTTTTTCCCGTGAGTTTACTTCTGCTTGCTAGAATTATTGCGAAGCTTTGAAGATTATGAGGCGTAATCGCGGCAGTAAAAACGTGCTGACGGCCGTCCGCTAATAAACAAGCAAGAGAACATTGTTTTTCGGGGGGTGTACACGAAACACCTGATGATCTGGAAAAAGGTAAAAGAAGGGAGATGTGTGTGTGTGTGTGTGTGTGTGTGAGAGAGAGAGAGAGAATGCGTGCGTGTTTGTGTTTCTCTTACTTAATTATGGAAGAAAGTTGCACAAGTTCACGTAATTCGAGTTTTGTTCAATCACATTCCCATCATTGTTATGTGTTTGTGTGTTCTTAAGTTCAGATGATGCGACTTCCTTAGTGAATAATAGTGCGCAATTTTTTACCGCCGCCGAAGCGTATAATGCCAGATGGCGTTGCAGGATGCAGTTCATCATGGTATTGCGTATGCGAAGAGTCAGCATTTATAAGTAATCATCGGTCATCTATCGCTTTCACAGCTTCATCAGCACCGGTTTAGGACGTACCACAGATATCGGAAATGCCGTCTTAAATGAAGGTCTGGTGTGTAGATTTCTCAGCTAGTCATCAGGCCATGACTGCCATAGATGCACTCGAACTATCTTTAGATCCTAGAAAAACCAGCAAAAATCCAAAAACACGGACGAAAGAGAAGGTACGCTCATTCAAAGATCTGTCGCCGGTGCTGCGTCAGAGGAGGTCAGCCTGCGTGTTCGAATACTTTGCAAACGTTGTGTGCATGTTTATATATGCACGGCCGCTCTATCTCCCCCCTTTGGTGCGTCCTGCCGAATGCTTCTCTCCGCCTGTGAGAGCGCTAGTTCTCTTTCATACCGCCTGTGCTTATAATAAGGAAAAGAAGAGAGAAGTGCCGCCTGTAACTGTCTGTCTTTACGATGACACCTCAACAGGTTGGCACAAGGATAGGGTAATGGGAATAAAGGGGGATAGGTAAGGAAAAAGAAGAAGAAGAAAAGGTCACATTCACTCTATCTCGCACAACGCGCCCTAACTGCCGCGAGAACCCCCAAACGACCGGAAAAAACCGCCGAAAAGGCCGGAGAAAAAATATTTGCCGAAGAAGAAGATGATGAGCCGAAGAAACGCATTAAAAGATTAGCTACAGCGCTAGCTATCGGCGACGCAGGTGATTCTGCCAGAGCTCCTCTCAACCACTGTGAAGCTTTCTCCACCGGTAGTTTCACGTGTTTATGATGAGTGCTTTGCCATTCTTCACTTCGAGATGCTCTCAAGGCCAGGCTGCATCCCTTTAGCTGTATTAGTGGCCGATGACCAATTGACACGTGTTAGAGCAAGGAATACTACGAACACAGGAGAGAAGATGATCCAGGCAGCTACGGTTAAAGCCCGTGTACTATGTGAAGTCACTGCACGTTAAAGGATTCCAGGTGGTTGACAACTTTCTAAGCCCGAAACTTTGGTGTGGCTCATAATCGTATTGTGGTTCTGGCGTGTAAACTCCAGATAATAATAATAATAATAATAATAATAATAATAATAATAATAATAATAATAATAATAATAATAATAATAATAATAATAATAATAATAATAATAATTATTATTATTATTATTATTATTATTATTATTATTATTATTATTATTATTATTATTATTATTATTATTATTATTATTATTATTATTATTATTATTATTATTATTATTATTATTATTGTCGGAACTAGCTTTGCGAATTTTCCGGCACAAAGACATCAAGCCACTGTTAAGGGTCACTTAACACCACACACTCATTTGGTTCCCAGCTCATATGGGACGCATTGAGGGAGCCTCGCCCAATCTCAACGAGTCAGCCCACTGCGTGAGGAATAGTAAACCGCGTAGCTATCGAGGGGCGCGGCGCTGATGTCTTGGATAACCGTGACCCTCTCATTTCGTATAATGAATTGACAAAACATTTTTACATGGCGTGGAGACAATACCATCTACCGCACAGAAAACTAAGCAGACTTCAGGCTGTGACACTCAGGCTTCTTCAGGTCAGGGCGTACCCTAATCCCACTCCATTGAACAAATTTTATCCAGAAATGCAGACAACTAATGCATGTTCCTACTGCCATGATATAGCTACCTTGGAACACATGCTCTGGCGGTGCCCCGCGTTACGCTGTGGGGAAGTCATCACGCCGTCCAAATGAAAGGATTGCGAGCTCCGGACTTGGAATAATAGCTATAGGCTGTCCATCGGGACCGCGACGCAGCAGAGAGACTTGGTCTTTCTGTTCCGATGTGGGAGCGGCCCGCAACGTGCTAAAGCACGTTCCGAAGGACCAAATAAAGTCCATCCATCCATCCATCCATCCATCCATCCATCCATCCATCCATCCATCCATCCATCCATCCGTCCGTCCATCCATCCGTCCATCCATCCATCCATCCATCCATCCATCCATCCATCCATCCATCCATCCATCCATCCATCCATCCATCCATCCATCCATCCATCCATCCGTCCGTCCATCCATAAGAAATGAATATCTGTATGGTATCTATCTCAATACTTGACTGCAATTTAGACTCCTAAATGCGAAGCATTTTTTAGCAAACTTCGGCGACTTTGAGCATATCTATCTATCTATCTATCTATCTATCTATCTATCTATCTATCTATCTATCTATCTATCTATCTATCTATCTATCTATCTATCTATCTATCTATCCGCCTATGACTTTTAGCTCTCCTGGCCATTTCAATAATAGTATCGATAGCAAAATTGGTCTGGCATAGCATGACTGTATGACGAGCATGAGTGACTAGTCATAACATGAAAATCATGACGTGTGTGTCATGAATTTCATGATCTTTATTTTATGGTCTGTCTTCTCTTGCGGTGGTTTCGTTCACATGACATGTTGCAAAACTGGTATGATATGACATGACTGCATGGCGAACACAAGTTACACACCCTGACGTGAAAATCATTACATGCGTGTCGTGTAAGTCATGACTACACGCCACACTCATGATGCGCTCACGGCCGTTTCGCTAGCTTCTTGATGATATGTGGAGTTTAACGTCCCAAAACCACCATATGATTATGAGAGACGCCGTAGTGGAGGGCTCCGGAAATTTCGACCCCCTGGGGTTCTTTAACGTGCACCCAAATCTGAGCACACGGGCCTACAACATTTCCGCCTCCATCGGAAATGCAGCCGCCGCAGCCGGGATCTGATCCCGCGACCTGCTGGTCAGCAGCCGAGTACCTTAGCCACTAGACCACCGCGGCGGGGCTTTCGCTAGCTTCTCATATACCAAATTTGTATATACGTGACGCGAACGGACAACGAAGGTATATGACTGCTGCAAACCTTATAATCAGGACATGCGTGTCATGCAAAGAACATGACTGCATGCCACGTAAATGGTGTGCTCGTGGTCGTTTCTCTGGCCTCACGTACACTAAGTTTAGTATTACGACACGTGAATTGATGACAAAGGTATGTAATTGGTGAAACCATGATATTCATGAGATGCGTGTCATGTAAGAACATGACTACATGCTACGCTCATAGTGCGCTCGTGGTCGTTTCGCTAGCTCACCAATTTCGGTGTTACGTGACGTCAATCCATGACGAAGGTATATGACTGGTGCAAACATGACAATCACGACATGCGTGTCATGCAAGAACATGGCCGCACACCACGCTCATGATGCGCTCGCGGCCGTTTTGCTGGCTTCACATATACCAAATTTCGTACCACGTGTTGTGAAAAGACGACGAAGTTGAATGACACGTTGAAACATGATAGTCATGATATGCTTGCTATGTAAAACATGACTAAATGCTACGCTCATAGCACGCTCGCTGCCGTTTCGCTAGCTCAACATATACCAAATTCAGTACAACGTGACGTGAATAGACGACGAAAGGAAATGACACGTTCAAACATGATAATAATTACATGGAAGTCGTGTACAGCATAATTTACGTCCACCCGGCAACGTCAGGCTAATTTTAAAGTGATATATCCACTTTCCTTATACGTGCTTTGTATGCCATCGATTCTTAGTGTACGTGGGATCTGCCAATTTTCTTCGAGCTAACTCCAGCCCAGTAAAATACAAATTTACACTCGAGTACCCATGATAGCGGGCAACATATATATATATATATATATATATATATATATATATATATATATATATATATATATATATATATATATATATATATTAACCGCAATATACATTTTGAGATATTTTAGTGACATGATCACGCAGGCTAAAAAGTTGTTTCCAACGATAATCTCTGCATCTAAACACTACGTTTCTCTCCCTTTCTCTGTATAAAAAAGAGGACCACTGCATGTGTATTAGACGTGCGCCATTGCACGACTGTTGGGCACGAAGTGAACTAATGTGTAATATGGTTTCGAAATTATGTCAAAGCCAGTTATGCACCACTGATTAGCCGAACAATTAATTTTTCGTAGGTGTATGGTTCTCCACATATGCTCTGTATTAGGTGCTTGCGATGAGTTAGGCTGTGCGATTGATGCAAAAAGTAAGCACAAGATCCTCGTCTTGTTCTCGCTCGTACAACAACGAAATATTGCATTATTATTGTTATAGTGCATAATTAAAACATACTTGGTCCAAATTCAAGGTAAAGTAAACAGCCGAGGATAAAGCGTGTTTTATTATAGAGGTATAGTGTACGTATTGGCGCGTCGTTACGTATTTATTGCGGCATCATGAATTCGTGTATATACTGAATCGGACAATAATCACTAATTGTTAAAGACGATACACATAAAAAACAGTGCCAATAACGAGGAACAAGAAAAGAAAGAGACAGACAGTGCCGATGTCTGTCTCTTTCTTTTCTTGGCCCTCGTTATTGGCACTGTTTTTTATGTTAGTGATGTCGTACAAACTCACCGATCAACCACGTTAAAGACGATAGTCTTTTTTTTTTAGACCTTCGACGCAAAAGTTTAGTGTGTCTCTGTCTGTCTGTGCATTTGTCTGTTTGTCCACCGTAAATACGCCAAACGGCACCAAACGACACTTTAAATGACCGACCCCGCAGCGCCCACCAATACTGCTCAAGTTTCAGCGTTCATAATTGTGTGATTGTTAATTAAAAAGCAATCGTTGCGCATATGCGAGCCACAATAACAACATGACAATATTCTGTACGTGTGTTTTTTTTTTTACTAGAAAAGGCATACGTAAGTAATTCTAAGGACCGTAGCGCTTATCACGCTGCGCTGACGATGCGACGCTTGCACGAAAAGGCAACGATTAGCCAAGCGGCTTTGCTAATACTAAAACCCCTTGATCTTGGGAAAGTAAAGACTCTCTCCTCTCCGTGGACGTTTCCTCCTCGATTCTTTTCGCCCACTTGCCGTACGTGCGGCACGCGGCGCCATTTTTGAGCGACGCTCCCGCTGGCGCGCCGCAGAATGCAATGGAGGTGGGTCATTAGCGGCAGCTTGGTGCCACAGTAGTCCTGATTTTTTTTATATCGTGATAATAAATTTAGGAACACTAAGGAAACCGTTTATTAAAGGATTAGCTTTTTCCAAAGGTCGTATAAGTGGGGCATGCTAAATAAATAAAAAAGATTATGGGGTGTTCTACGATGCGGATGTTTTTCTGCCGCATGATAACATGCTGTACGTTTTCATCTGATGTAGTTCTGCTTGTGGCATGTCCGTCCGTATTTGGTTTTTTTCTTTCGTGCTTGTGCGCCAGTATACGACACAGGTACTTACAGCGTTACATATTGCAATGACTTCGTGTTTGGTGGATCGTTTACCCATGTGTTCATCTTTTCGGCGTGAAAAAAGATTTTCGCAGTGGTCTACAAACTGAAGCAGGTCTTTGAGCAATGCCAATACAATTAAGTGTCGACAACAGTGACTCATTTACCACAATAAAAAAACTAAAGAACGTAAATATTTAGAACTTTGTTTTGACGCTGTTTAAAAAAAAATAGCGATCGGGTTACTTGTGAGAAAAGAAACTCTGCACCAGGAATGTCATAATATTTTGCGCGTCGATAGCGACCGAAAAATCCTACCCGGACTGACTGATCCCGGTCATAAGTGCCCATGTGACACCTGTATAAAAGGTAATATAGCTTCTTATTGGTGAATCGAAGACATGCTAATGTAGGCGTGACCGAAAAGTTTACGTCCACGGTCTCCTACGAAATGGCTCACTTTCGCTATCCCTCTTACTATGTCTTTTTTTGCATTGCGCCTCTGTATTTTCTTCTTTTGATGGACCGCGTCTCTTTCACAATTTTTTTGTGTTAATTCACATCCCCGTGAAAAACAAAAAAAAAACTAAGTAAATGTCCTTCTGAAAACGAGAGCCAATTAGTTTCATCTCTTCCATTCATTCCATTCATTTGTTTTCTGCAACAAACCTTCTCGTAAACGAATACCTAATAGTAACAAAAAGCGCGATCGAGAAGCTGTGTCATCCCACGTAATTGTTCGCAGAGAAATCAGATTACAGTTGTGCATTTTCGATGATTGCCTAGGTGCCTGCAAGGTGAAACAGTCCGAGCTGAATATTTATTTATTTATTTATTTAGACATACTACACAGCAGAATTTTGGTCTCGGCAGGAGGGGCACAAGAGACATCAAGCGATTCGTGACAGCAAAAAAACAAAAAATATATGTATTGGTACGTTAAAGCAACAAAATTTATAACACATTTGAACACTCTAATCACCAACTGGATAAATTTCAGCGATACAGCAAAATTGTCCACCGAAAAAATCTCACGAGGCGGTGAATTTCAGTCATCAACTGTTGTGGGAAAATAACTGCACTTGTAAGCATAGTTCCTGCAAATATTGGTGCCACATATCGATCAGGTTTACGCCGGTTATTCCTAGCAGTGGCTGGCTGAACACAACAAGGCATATTTAAGTCTACTTTCCCGGACATAATTTTATATAAAAATGTTAAACGATTTAACTTTCCTTCTGTTTATAACAAAAGAATGCAGCATATTGATGACAATTCCCGTTCGAAGTAACGCACAAATAGCCGAGAAAAAAATTACTGCATATCCACGAGGTGAATGATGACGAGTGGGGCGATGCGTGCGGATGAATGGATGCACACACGGATGGACGGATGCACAGAAGCATGGACGGACTGATGGACGCTTCGCTCCACTCATCATCATTCACTCCGTGGATATGCCGTGATACTGTTTTTATTGACACCCAATGCAATGCAACTAGCTACTTCGACGACACGGCACATACGACCCACGGCGTAAAGAGCTTCACCCGTAAAAACACGTATGTTGATGAGCAGGCCGACACAACATTTCAATTGCAGCATTCGGCGATGCTTTCATTCGAGCAATAAGAAATGTGCCTTACCTCACAAAGAACACTGTTCTTTGTTGGAACGAAGTTTTTTTTTCGGCTGATATTGTGCAGCCACTGCTGTTTGCGCAAGCCATCCCGTTTACCTTGATTGATTGATATGGGGGGTTTAACATCCCAAAACCGCCATATCATTATAAGAGACGCCGTAGTGGAGGGCTCCGGAAATTTCGACAACCTCGGGTTTTTTAACGTGCACCCAAATGTGAGCACACGGGCCTACAACATTTCCGCATCCTTCGGAAATGCAGCCGCCGCAGCAGGGATTCGAACCCACGACATGCGGGTCAGTTTACCTTGGGGTATCATAAAAAGTGCGCAACCATTTTCACTTTGATTGCTGCAGTCATAGGCGCAACAGCGTGGCATAGCGCCCGCACAAAGCCCAGAAAACAAATCGCGCGCTAGGTTTGTTACGCGGAGAGTCGGCGAAAAATTGTGCGAGCGAAAACGAAAAAATTGCCCGCAGCTTCCTTCGGGGGAACACTGAGGAGGATGCGGAGCATATAATTAGTTAACGGGGTGTTAAAGTGCGACTTACTTGGGTCGATGGCTAAATTGGTTAACGTGGTTGTGAAATGGGGTGTTAAATTGCGACTTACTTGGGTCGATGGCTAAATTGGTTAACGTGGTTGTAGGAGGGGGTGTTAAATGAGTGAACACGTACACACGTATGCGAAAGGACGGCGCTGGTCGAAGGGACGTCGATCATTGTGTTTGTGGATTCGTTGGAATTCATTTCACCGCGACCTTGGACGTCGACGCGCCGTACCAACCAACCGACGAGCGGCAACTGAGCGAGCGAGCGCCGACCTTGAGTATATATACAGCGCGACGGCGCATGCACTGTCAGCTGTTGAATGTTCTCGAAGGAGAAGCGCGCGCGCGGCACAGATGGCGACGGCGCGACGGCGCATGCGCTGTCAGCTGTCGAATGTTTTCGAAGGAGAAGCGCGCGCGGCACAGATGGTGGGCGACGGCGCGACGGCGCATGCGCGCGCGTCAGCTGTCGAATGTTCGAGAAGCGGTGCGGACGGCGCGGACGGCGCACTACAAGGCGCGAGTATAAGATGCTTCCGCATCTAAAACACAGCAAAGCGCAAGATCCATGCGTCTATAAGGGCGACCGCGAAGGAAACTAATCATCAAGGGGGGCGAGAAAGGAAAGAGGAGGTCAGCGCGCAGCGCCGGGCACAATGGATGGCGGTACTTTCCCAAGATCAAGGGGCTTTAGCTAAGACGACAGGGTGGTGGCACCTACACGTCTCCTTGCGTTCTACACCTTATCGCCTCCAAGACGGGCGCGCACGCCGAGCCCTTCGTTTCCCAAGATAACAGCCAGATAGCACTCATGTATCACGTGTGGCGTAACTAAATGCGCTCGTTCGCCCCCGCTGCACGCATCAAGGCGCTCTAACGCAGCGCCTCCAGAATACCATTCACCAATTTTCTTGCGCAGAACATCAAATAAACGTTTTGTTCACTCTCTCCAGTCGCAACCCTATTGTCTTTCGACAACAATTACAGTGTAACATACAGATACGGGGCCAATTTTTTAATGACGATATACCGAGTACTTTTATTTGGGCGTCATGAAGTTTATACTTTCGTGACATATGTTGAAGTGTAATCGGTAAATCGGACAGGTATTTGTAATTGTTCTTCGTAAATAGTCTCACATACGCATCATTTATTACTTAAATGTTGCAAGGCTTCACAAACGGAGGGCTTTGCGGGAAAGTTGTCACTGGTCCCGTTAATTTGGGAGGCAATCGCCAGGCTAATTTCAAGGGCTGATGTATCGGCCTCCCGAAGTGCACCACGAAGGTGCACGAAATTTAGTATTGGTTTCTTTGGTGCGCTGGTGATCGCCGGCTGTGGCCCAATAATGAGGCAGAACAGAGATTTGATAACAAACCAAAAATATATTCGCAAGTACTGCAGAATAAACAACACACGAACATGCACATTTGTCAATAATCTAATACAATACGTCACCAATCACAAGATACTCAAAACAATGGGAAGAAACAACAACACGCACTACAATGCAATCTCATTCATGAACAATATAACCTACACACTTATAGACTAAAAGGTTCGCCAAAAGTCTTCAATCCAAAGTTCTTGAAATACAGCTTGGATGCTTCTCTTCAAGGAAACAATCAAAGTCCAACGCCGGTTGTCGTCCAGCTGCGTCCGAGGTTTCTCTACCAGGGACCTGTCGCGTCGTCAAATGTCCGCACTTCTATAACAAAGCTTCTTCGCCGGTAACACGTGGGCCAATACGTTTTCGTCCACGGGCGGTAAACACACACTTTTCTTCTGCTTGAAAGACGAACCTTCACCCACAGGTTGAAAACACACTTCTTCGCCTCTGCTTGTTGGAAGATGAGCCTTCGCCTGATGGCAGAAAACTCTCTTCATCTCCTCCCACGACTACCTCTGCTGCTTGCTTATATGCAATAGCTGCTGAGTTCCCGAAATTTCAAGGCGTTTCGTCGGCGTGCCATACAGCCAGAGCTGGGGAAGGGGTGAGACCTTTCCCGATTTCTTTGTGACCCGTGGTGCAACGAGGAAGTAATTCCCTCCTCCCTTCTCGATATTTCTAGAGTTCGCTCAGCAATAGATGCGAGTAGGTTAGTTGGCGTGGCGGCGGAATTTTCGAGGGGGAGCAGAAGCTCGCGTGCGGCGTCCTTTGATGCGTACTTCTTTGCGCCAACTTTTGTCACCCTTGTCCGGTGCCTCGATTTCACCTAATGGTTAGAATTTGGAAGCGCGTGCCATGTTGAGCGCTCGTTTAGGACAAAAAGGATTTCCGGAAATGCCGGAATGTGTTTTCTAGCCAGCTGCAAAGAACTCCTCCCAGTTGGCCATGAACGGACTAAATATCTTCTTGATCACCAGCGTAGACTTTTAATCATAACAGCAATCTGGAAGAACAAAACGGCATGGTTTGCTGACCACACAATGAAAGCACACGCTTGTCAGAAATTATGGAAAACTAGTGGGATTACAAGTTCGCGTGACGTAGTGCAAGCAGGTACAAGTGCGGTTACCTCGCGGATGGGCAGCGCCCTCACCTTTCGTCGGGACCCTCAGTCAACTTTAACTTCCACGGGCCGTCAGGGAGATGACACGGCAGGCCACACTAAACGGGGACATTGATCGGCCGTGGCATATGTGTGGATCTATATATTGCGCACTTCGATGGTAATGAAATTAGACATGCCCTGGAGCATGTTGAGACAACTAGAAGCGTTTGCTATTTACCTGTGACTGTGAGTGAGCGAGAGCACCTTCTTAGTCGTTACTTTAGGTTCTGGTCATTTTTTTGCATCTAGCCATGAAATAACCAGCGCCACTTTTTCTGCTACTAGGAGAAATACCCTGTCGTCGATACTGATTCAGTAAACTTGAGGGCATAGCATGGAGGCTGAATATGAGGATTATTAGTGCCTATTTCATTACCCGCTTTAATACAACTTGCAGAAGTAAAATTGGTATCTCCAGGAAAGATGGAAGAAAAGTCCTTTATTGAAAAAGAAAAAAAGGAGGCACATGACCTTTGTGGGGATAAGCAGGACTTTCTAACTACAGTACTAGTTCACGGAGTCAGGGGTCTTACTTTTATTGTATTCACCATCGCTAGTACTGAGGCGGTATAGTGTGAGTACTGTGGTTTATCGAACCCCCTAAACCACTCTGATCAGGCCGCTCTGACTTCCACACTGGGAAAATAATAACTGCGTGTCCGGGTCAGTAAGGAGCGCTTCACGATAATTTCTGAATTGCAAAGCTTGTATAGCCATTCGCCCTTTTTCAGATGCGGAACATTGCCCCAGTAAGTGTTGAAGGTCTGCGCGGTAGCGCAGCCCACAGTGATTGCATGTCACGGTCGCAATATCCGGTTGTCGCCATTTTCCTACGAAGTATGGTGCGTATGCAGAATTCGCGTAAGCCTTAATAATGAACACTTCTTGGAAGCGTGAAAGGGGACATTTGCTAGAAATTAGGACTGATGGGGTAACCTGCGCAATGCGTTTTTTACTAGCATGATGCAGGGACGTGCGTACGTAGTGCATTGTGGCTACCGAGGGAGCCATATAACTCAAGAGCTCTTGCCCCGCCGTGGTGGTCTAGTGGCTAAGGTACTCGGCTGCTAACCCGCAAGTCACGGGATGAAATCTCCGCTGCGGCGGCTGCATTTCCGATGGAGGCGAAATTGTTGTAGGCCCATGTGCTTAGATTTGGGTGCACGTTAAAGAACCCCAGGTGGTTGAAATTTCCGGAGCCCCCCCCCCCCCCCCGACGGCTTCTCTCATAATCATATGGTGGTTTTGGGACGTTAAACCGCACATTTCAATCAATCAATCAACTTAAGAGCTCATACAGGTTTACCCCGAGGGTTGGGGGCAGAGAAATATTGGTCGACCCACCTGCGGAAGCAGCACCGGCGAGTGCCTCCGTATGGCCCCAAGCACACCCATATGCCCCGGCATCCAGATAATTTCTATTGACCTGTCGGCTTTTTCATGCCTACAAATGATGCTTTGAGTAGCAGCAGCTGTAGCATCCTCCAACGCTGGGCGAAATATTTTAGAGTAGGCTTCGTGCGAGTCGGTAAAGACATGAAGGAATTTCTGCATAGTGTATGGGAGGCTTGCAGTCGCTCCCCATATGGCAAGTAGTTCGGCATGCATATGGGTACCATTCGGTAGATCGCACCTGTAGGCCCCAGTGTACTCGGTGATCTGCGTGCAGATACATGCTATACAAGCTTCGCCATCGGAGAGAGCAGTGTTCGTGTATATGTCGATGGTATCTAAGCTCGCTTCCCTGAGTTGTCGCGTGGCGAGAAACTGGCGGGCAGTACCATTGGGACGAAATATGGGGTGACGTAACAGTGGTGAGGCTATTGGAGTTTATCATGGGGGTAAGGACTGATTAAGAAGAGGGGCATCATCATGTCGCTGACAATCCCAGGCCAGAAGGTGACGACCTTGTAGCGTGTTTTTTAGGTGGATGTGGTGTCGAGTGTGGGCTCCACGGATGACGTCTTGCAGAGGGTGCAAGCCCCCTGCGCTTTCAAGACGCGGATATCTTAGCGTGTTTAGGGAGCCCGGTGATGATACGGAGAGTATAGCCTGACGAAGGCGTTCCAAATTTTGTATGCCCGTTGGGGAGAACGTGCATATGGGTGCGTCGTACAAAATCTTTCCAACGGCCACAGCTCTTGCGAGAGTGCGATAGGCTTGTTGTCGTGCACCTCCGTATTTGTTGGACGTGGCTGGCCATGCCTGCCGCAGTCCATGTTCCCACCTTTGTGGGCTTTTGCAGCTGGCTAATGGTAAATCTAAAACTTCGATTTGTCTGTTTTCTTTATTGTATAGTGTGTGATCCAAAATGAAGCGAGATGCACATTTTCGGGTTGGTGCAATTCTTGCCGTCTATGCTATAAGTTCTGTCTTAAGTGGAGCCAACTGCAGGGCTACTTTCTTAAGAGTGGACTCTAAACTAAGGAGGACTGGCTGCAGCTTGATCTGCATTGATTCGCTGTCAGCACAATCCACTGCCTCTGTCCATAAAGTAATATCATTGGCGTAGATGGCGATTCAAGCATTGGTGTCTAGTTTAAAGTTTTCTGCTACCCTGTTTATGTCCAGATTAAACAGTGTTGGTCCTAAAATATATCCCTGTGGAACACCTCTTCCAAGTAGTGAGTCTTCGGGCTCTACCCAGGCAATGCACCGCTTAAGCGAATGGGCCGAGCTGTAAAGAAATTTCGAATCCATGTCAGTGCACGCTGACTTGGGTAGCGCTTAGCTAGTTCTTCAAGAATGGTGTTATGGTGAACATTATCAAACGCTTTTTGCATGTCAACGGCCAGCAAGTAGTCAGGTAACATCTTTTGTGAGGTACGATTCATAACACGCCGTAGCTACCAAAGGCAGCCATGGGTGTTTGTTAGGGCGAAAACCCACCTGGGCTTGATGGTATCCCGGCCAGGTTGTCTCGAGGTAATGGGACATGCATGTGGGAATCATGCATTCAATGAGCTTACAGAGAGTAGACGTTAAAGATATTGACCGGAGGTTCTTGGAGATGGTCTTCTCTTTTCCATGCTTCGGAATAGGATAAATGAGAGACAGCTTATGGTTCTCCAGAACATTTTCTGAGGCCCAGAGGTCATTGATTACCGCCAAAAGTGCGTCCTGGGCTTAATCTCCGAGGTTTCGGAGTTCTTTCCATGTGATTCGGTCGTGGCCAGGTACCGATCGAGGACGCCCGTGTTTGAAGGCTGCTAGCACTTCTCCCATGCTAAATGGGCGATCAATATTCGGATCAGGTTGCGTTATGGTGCAGGCTTTCGGAGATGCAGGCGGAGTGAGTGAAGCGTGAGGAAAGAATGTGGTAATAACTTCGTCTTCCACAACTGATGGATCTGCTTTGAGGAACAGCTCGACCAGATGAGGTTTGCCCTTTCCTTTCCCGCTGTGGCTACGAAGATTGTGCCATAGACCTTGGAGGCCTAGTACACGGCCAAGGCGCTCGCTGGTGAATTGCCAGGCTTCGCTTTGAAGTTGGAGCTGATATTCATGTATAAGCTCAAATTGGCACCAAATTTTCATGAGGTCAGAGTGTCGTTTGCCGTGCGAGCGGCATCTTCTGACTAAATAGTCTGATTTTCTCCATAAATTGCTTAAATGGTTATCCATCGGTTGTGTATGGTCTTCGGTTGGCACTGTTTCACGTGCCAGCTCACGGGCCTGTTGAGCCATGTCTAGAAGGCCCTCAACTGTCGAAAAGGATCCAGTAACATTATTACAAAAATATACGTATCTCGAGGTGACAGGCTTAAGGTAACCCTTGGTTAAGATAAGCTCGTGCGATGGAACCAGAAATAATGTGTTTACTGGGTGTGTGAGATATATAAGCGGGGCACTGCGCGGAGTAATCTAAGTGTAACGAGTACACATTATCATTTTCTCTGCTTCAGACTTCCGATAGATATACGAGAACAACGAGCAGTCATCAAGAAAGGAAGCAAACTATTACAACACACCACCACTCTTCACCAGCCAGCACGACGAGTAGTTGTGTCTGTATGCGTGTGCGACATCACACTATGCAATAAATGTAAATAAAATTTGGATACGTGTTCTTACTGTGACACTTTAACTCTGGGCCTTCTAGTACCAGGGCGGGAACCTATAGCGACTATCTAACAGGTGCATACATCAATAGAAGGAATAGAATGCATATGAGAATGACTTACCCACAAGCGAGCACGTTCAGATGCTTGGCACATTTTCCCGACGATGATGGCTTGTTAAAAAGTTAGGTTTGTGCAAGCCAGAGCGTTGAGATGCTATGCGCGCGTTTTTATGGCGCGGACAGAGTATCCTCCGCATTTGCGCTCTTCGCAATGACAATGATAGTTGATTGAGACCAGTTTGTCCTGATATTTCTTTACGGAGTCTTTTCCAGCCTTTTTTACAGCTGCTTAATCGCAACTAACTGATACAGCCAAGTTATGTTCACTCTAATCACGCAGTTTTACATTATTTTCCCAATCAAGCAATCATTTGAAGCTTTTGGGAATTTATCCAACACAAGCGAGATTTTCGCTATATCACATGCAGTAGATACCAGTCCAAAAGGTGAACTTTACTTGCACGAGAAATAGCAATGATCATTCACCGAGTGATTTCGTAACTTATTCTTTTACAGTATAAAATGCAACAAATTCTGAACACGACACAAGTTTTGTTGACTATATTTGTGAACATTTATTTTTATGTAGAGCCGTATTGTTTAAGCAGTAAAGCACTACAGTGTTTCTTGAACTGAACCATTAATGCACTAACTAGCCCAGCAACGGGTTCTATTAGCCTTCACTGTTAGTTTGACGGTGCGTATTTGGAAATTTGTGCCCTCCTGAAAAATCATTTCAAGTTCATTTAAACGCCTTTGTGCATGTTTATGTGAGGTATACTGAGTGGCTGACATGGTTTGATAGGGCTTACCGGCACTCTGCAAGTGATATTTCTTTATTTAATCAACTACGGGCTTCCATGTAGCACTCACGTAATAGCAGCCTACGACAGCAATCTTATATATAACTTGGATCTCGCTGACTCAGAGAACTTTGATAAAAAAATTCGCTGTTTAGTACAATACAAAACCAAAGAAAAAAGACCGTGTGAACAAAAACTGATATCAATCTTGACATGAAGTGGAAAAAACAACAACATACAAAGTAAACACAAGCCTGATATTACTACTAGAAGAGACAAGCCTGAAACGCTGAAGGATGCACTGAAAAGCATAGGGTGTCATTTGTGTCGTATTGAACGCATGATTAGTGTGTTGTCGAGGTGACATGATGTGTCATTATTACTTCCTTAGCATATTCTTTTTCTGATAACCTCACGCAGTGGCGTTTGAGTCACCCTTTCCTTCTGGCGAAGCAGCCGGGAACGGCTTTCCGACTGTTATGCCTCTAAAACGTGGCGTTCCCTTCAAGTGAAAAAGTCACCGTATAACTAGCACGCATCTTGAATGTGCGCTTGAGAAGTCAATCTTTCACAAGCGGAGTGCTCTCATTTCATGTCCATTATTATAATGCACAGTGCGAAATGTTCCCAGCTGGGCCTTTCATCACCCAGCTTGAGCACGCGTTTTGTTCTGCTCTGCCATTTTCAATGTCTACAGATGTCATCGCGGAACTATAGTAATATGGCACAAACGTTAGTTCGTTATTGCTAATTTTCTTGCGAATGCTCGCATTGTTTCATTGGTATCCTTTTTTTACCATAAATACGACCGAAAAGACGACCCGTACTAGGATCGCATAATGAACCTAGAAGCCCGAGGAGTCAGTCAAACTTGTAAAATACTCGCAGAAATTTCTGACGGTTTCTCTTCCGCCAGGCTAATTACTGTCAGGCACACCCCTCCGAAAACAGAATGAGTGCGACAGCAAGGTGCGTGCTTGAACGTTTTAAATACACGATAAGAGTGTACGTTGCAATGTTAAATACTGAAGACGCACCAGCATTACGAGCAAAAGAAAAATCACGCGGTTTGCAAGGCGTTCAAGCAAGCAAAAGTGCGCGTCGATTCAAATATACCTAACCCAATGGCTCTGACAAAAGACCACCCAGCAGGGTCGCACTTAGGCAGCGTGCTTGAGAGAGAAAAGATGAAGGGCAGTTATCCGGACACACATACACACTGCAGTTAGGCAGCGTTCTTAAGAGAGAAAGGATGAAGGGCAAATATCTGGACACAAATACACACACAAATACTGCGCACTCTTAATCAAAGTTCGCAGTTGCTGTTCGAGTACGCAGCCCCCCATCCTCCCGGCGTCCATGCTAGTTCGCCCGAGGAAAGATGGGTGGGGTACATCCTCTTTTTTTGAGTAGCAATCGATGGCAGGTCTCGTACGCAGGGATGTTATCAAATGCGTCGTCTCCCCTACCACAGACATGGCGGGATCGTTCCATTTCTGTTTCAAACGTGTTCGTGGTTCCTCACGTGATTTAGCTCGCTGGTGAATTGCGCAAGGTGTTTTATTCAATTGCGTCTTTATACGAAGCTTGAAGATGGCAAAAAACTCCTTCTGAAATGTCTAAATCTTAGCTTTCGCAATAAAATTATATTGTTTATAATAATTCAATATTAATTGCTACTTAAAAAACTGCAAAAATAAGCGGTCTGGAAGGCGCATGATTCAGTAGATTCCGAATCGATTTTCGCAGTGTCTATGCAAGAGATAGCACCACATGCTGAGCTCGTCTTTAGAGAGTACGAGCTTATACGCCTTCACAGATTTCGTCCACACTGTAGTAAGATATAGGGTGGTAATACCGAGCACACCCTATTTTGAGGTGTAACTTGTATACCTGCCAGCAGCGTGGTGTCCTGGAAGTGTAGCTTGCAGAAGACGCTGTTGTCCCGCATGCCGTAGACGTCCCCTTTGAGCAACGGGCATAAACAGCTGGCACAGCGGAAGCAGCCGACGTGGAAGGCCAGCCCTCCACGGACTCGCATCACAAGGTCACGAGGGGATAGCGCCGCGCCACACGCGCAGCACCGTACAAATGCCCTGCGATTACGAACATGCTGATTTAACTGGGAAGGCAGTCTCTGTTTGACTCGCTGGCTGCTGCTATCATAAACAGACAGTGCTATTGACATAGGCTCTTAAAATAAAACGATTTCGTTTAGGACATGTGTGGATTTAGCGGCTGTCCACTGTTCGCTAAATCCACACATACGGATACAAGGCAAAACACGTTCGCTAAATCCACACATGCGGATACAAGGCAAAACACGTGAATACAAATAAAAAAAAAGCAGGACGAAATAACAAAAGCAGAGAAACTACGACTGTAAACTGTAAAATCACACTGTAGCGGAAAATGAGGTAGTAGGCACTAAACTGCGATGTGAAGTATACCCGTTCCTTTGCGGCGTGTGTGGCTCTATATCCAAGAGACTGCTTAATCTGGAAAGTTGTTTTTATGCCAGGTAATATAGGTTGGATCACGCATGCTCATGAAGTTAATAAATGAAGGAGAAGACATGGTACATGGTGAGCACTACCTACAACTGACTTCTGTTAAAGAAAACGAAGCATCATGGCAATTAAACAAGCAACACGCACGTGCGCGGTGTAATTAATATAACGTCATGTCAAAAACTGAGTTTCACTATTAGTAGGATGAACCTATGCGTCACTTGCACACCCCGTGACCTTCCTGGTGTGGTAAGCTGTACCGTCCCAAAGTTCCACGGGTGTCCTTGTGAGGCCAAAATTCGCGTTTGCAAGTTTCACAAACAGCGCGCAAATGAGAGTGATCTTTACTTCTTCAAGACAATTCACATTCTCTTGTATGATATTTTACACATATTCGACTCTGACCCATGAGAATTTATCGCATAAACGCATAAGACGCGCGAATAGCAGGGTTTAATTTCTGATATGGGTCTTGGTTGCTTGTCTTCGCCCAAATTTTTATGTACTGTACGTTACGCCTGCTGTGCAGTGTGCACAGTTTTTCAGGTTTGACGGTATTCGTGCAGTGGAACTGTCTCATACCTTTTATGATTATTATCAGCACAAATAAGTATTAATTAAAGTCGCACCATTTTCCTAAACGGAACTCTGATGGGATGCGAAGCAGCAGTGTTGCACACGGGTGGCATCACGCGTTGAATTGCGCTAACACGGGTGCCGCTGTGAGCGCTGGAAGATTTGTTTGAATCGATAGCTGGCATAGGTCTTATCGTTTCTTCAGAACAGAATGGACACGGGCGCTGAACCGGAGCTGGTGCGCGTTTCGTATTGACTACCACGGCCTTGTTATCGGTGAAGTGCACGCTGAGAAGTTCCTGCGGACATTCGACGTCGAAGTTAGGAAAGACCAGATCAATACACGTTCTCCTCAACATGGTGAGTAGTTTTCATGCTCTAGCACGCAAACTCTACGCTAGAGTTTTGCGAGTGGTGGAGAGGCTGAAGCGAGAGAAAGATGACACGCGTATAGACATGTTTTAACGGGTACGCTAGACGCACGACAGGTTTATTGCACGTGAACCGACGAGTCGGCGGTGTAGCGAGCGGCTGCAGCGGCACGAGTTGCGGGAGAACGGACGAGGCGGCAGCTGCGGGCGCTGCGGCGAGCGCGTGGCAGGCGAGGGAGAGAGGAACGTGAGCGCTCACTACGAGAAGAGTGCGACCGCAACGCACAGCTGCTGCGTAACCTACTTGGCACCGCAACGCACTCCCCTTGCCGCAGGTGATGCGGCGAAGGGAGTGCGTTGCGGCGTGTTCGTACGGATGCACGGAAGAACAGCGTCACACATGCCAGTCAACGAGCTGATTCGCTTCTAAAGGTTGTTAGAAAACGGCACCGTGGCCTGCCTCAAAGGTAAGAATCCGAGTTTGTCTCTTATCAGTGCCTGTGACCAGTTATCTTTAATGTGATGGCGACACATCAACATTGAAGTGAGGAAACACATCATACGGTTGAGGCATGCAGTGTTGAAGGGACACTGAAGAAAAACGATCCCTTCATTCAGATAGACAAAGTGCACAATGAGAACTCTAATGCCTTATGTTTTACTATCATAAATTGATTGATAACAGCTAAATTCAAGACTGAAGTGTCATTATAAAATTTCGCGCCAAAATTTTGATGTATGGCGTCGAACATTTCAAAATGTATCTTCCGTATTTTCACAACATTGCCTCGATGATATTTTCTGAAACTTTGTATGCTAGATTTATGGCACCCATAGATTGCAATGTACTTCATTTTTATTGATTAGAATATATGCTCGATCCAGTAGACGCCCTCAAAATCTATGACATCACGGTGTTTGGTGCGAGAATCTCAAGGTGCATGGCGTCTTCGCCCATAATTTCTTTTCGCATGTTTTGTAACTTTCCAAACGTCGTGTCGCAGTAAGGGTGTTCTGCAGAAAGACTTCTTCCTGGGCTAGTTGGTACCGGATCAAAGTGATAACGTAGCGCAAAAAAACAATGACTTCTCTTATTCACTCCTTTATATTGGTTCACACTGCTTTGTTCTCCGTCACAGGCATCCTACAAATTTAATTGGTAGCCCTGTTCATGTGTCGCGGTGCATTTTCAATTAAACCACTCCTCCTTTAGCGGAATGGCGATGCCAGTCTTTTCACGTCGTAAATCACTACCATATTGCTCAATTTTACGCCATTCCAAGCATGAGCTGAATGGACAATTGACTATAAGCTGAGAAGGCTTGCGTGCGTTGATTACCTTTATTAAGCCTTGATTCATTATTTAGCAAACCTTTATTGATTTAGAGGATCGGTTACCGTTATTGCTGTACTGCTTGTGGTGCGTCGCTCTTTGTGTCCGTCGTGTTGCTTTTTGCGCTACTTTATGAATTTGATGCGGTAAGGGTGGTATTTTCGGGATTTCCGAATTGTACTTTACTAATACACGAAAAATCATTTTGCTCTTTGGTGTCCCTTTAAACTAAGGCCTCTGATAACGCACCTTTCAAATGACAACGTGACGCTGTCACATCTTTATCGACAGCATCGCACTCAGTGATCAGCATATTTGGAGAAACGGTGAGGAAGGCTACCTGAGGTAGTCGTCCCTGCAGTATATACGACCTTCTCGCGCAAAACAAGACGCCTGTGAATCCAGGCCTGTGCCGCAAAGGCTGCAACGGAGGCATCCCGTATGCCAAGGCTGGTCCAAAGCCTGCCAGAAACAGAGTAAAAAAACATCCGCCGTTAACGCTATCGTTATAAACGATAATTTGGGGCTGTAAGCACTTTGCTAATAAAGAAATATTTTCTCCTTAAGAATACTGGCAAGTCGAGTAGTAAGATTTAATTTTTGTCAGCTCGATGTACGACAGTGCCGGCGTGTAATTGTTCAAAACTAACATGCAATGCGCCATTGTAGCTTAGCACGTAACGTAACGCATTTCTGAGCTAGAGGATGCTGGTTTAATCGTCGGCCATAGCGACCACATTTCGACGGGGGCGAAATGCAAAAGACACCCGTGTGCTTAGATTTAGGTGCGCGCTAAGAAAACCCAGGTGATCGACATCAATTCGGAGTCCCACACTCTGACATCTCTAATCATCATATCATAGTTTTGACACTTGTACAGTATGTTTTCGCGTTGTAACACTTTTGTAGTGTGCTTGTTAAGAAGCGACGCATCATCGTATTCCCGTTTTTCACGTTCTGTACAGCGAGGAAGTTTATGGCACTTAATTTGTCATCACTTGTAAGTTTAGCACATTGGCACATGAACAGCCATGTTTTTTTTCTGTCAGATTCCCGATAAAAACGAGAATTCTGTGCATGAGACAATGGCAGCAATTTTACAACATAATAGCCACTCCTAATATGCAAGATAAAAGGCACATCTGTACCGTGGCAAAGTCAAGACACACGTCTGAGCGTGCATCTGTCTGTATTGCGAATTTATGTAAAGGAGTAGCCTTCGAAGACGCTCTCAGTTGGGTTTGATGCACCCCTACTTTTTTCCTCGTTTTGGCGTCTATTTCAACTCTTGTCGTGCATGAAAAATCGGAGCTTTACATTCGGACATTACCGCATATCAAGACACAATACAAACGCCGACCACATGAGATGGGCACAGACATAAAAAAAGCACACATACGAATATTGTGCGCATGTTGTAAAGGCAGTGAATTCCCATACAACATCCACGTACATGCATACTCTTGAAATATATTGTTTCGCGCAGAGTAATAATTCTATTTTGTGACAAATAACTTTGCGCGGACACCCCCACAGGTCACTTCCAACATCTTTGACCCGACCGTGAGATTATATTTATTATTCTTATATATGCTTATGACTAAATATAAAGCGGACTTCTTCCCATGGCAACTCATGAAAAATTTGATGAAATTCCATTAGGGCTTAAACATCTTATAAAAAGCAAGCGCTGCTCGAAAAAACTTTTTTTTTACAATCCTTTATGCTGCTTTTTACTGCTTTATATTCCGTCACAGGTGTTCTACAAATTGAATGGGTAGCCCTGCTTGTTTGTCGCGGCATATCTTTTTTCATTCAATCACTCATACTCTACGCGCACGGCGCTACCACCCTTTTCATATCACAAATCACTACCATATTGCTCAATTTTATCCCCTTCCGAGCATGTGTGACGTGCGCTGACTGTTCTTTGTACGCTGAGAACGCCTGCGTAGTTAGATTACCTTTAATACGTCTAGATTCATTATTTTGAAACTGTTCATTGATTTATAGGATCACTCACCATTTTTTGTGGTAATACCGCTTTTGCATGCCCTGAAATACATGCTAAGTGCTGGCTTTGAGTCTTGAAGCGAAACAAATTTCAGAAGCCAGCTTCACCACGTAGAAACGGATAATGTAAAGAAGCCAACACTTACAAACTTTGTACGGAGCTATTCAAAACTTCTATGTTAACAAGACAGCGCATCTACGTTAAGAATTCATTGGACGTTGTCAATAAAATTGCTCGAGGTGCTATGCACTCCATCATCACTGACAATCATAATACTCCGTATTGTTCGCAGTATTCTAGATGTAAACATCAGGTGCGCGTATGTACGTGCGCCTTATTCTTATCACCGATGTTGCATGCTGCAAGTCAAAGGCAGATGGGTGTGGCGACCCCGTATCAATATTTATCTATTTATTTGGTCATTTATTCATTTATTTATTATTTACAAATTTATTTATGTATTTACTTCATTTACAAGAATGATGTTGTTGTAATAAAATGGTAGGAAGGTCATGAAGCAAGGTTTATGCTAAGGCTACAGTTTCCAAAAAATATACATCTTGAAAACTAGCTCTCGATCAATGCGTTTTCAAAAAGTAGTGCCTTTATAAAAAAAATTCGGCAGCTGCCACGTACCTGGGAGTCGACGTTATGCGAAGCATGCGGAGGGAAGGTGACAGTGTTACAATTTTTTTATAGCGCGACACGTCATAAAATGACGCTAAATATATGTACAAATGTCCCATGCACTGACATGTGTTGAAGTGTTGCAGATGCTTATATAACCAGTTGTTTGCACTTGCGCAACGACGTCAACTGGAACATGCGTGTTAGCAACACCAGAAGCTGATATGGAGCGCTGATGCTCGCGAGGATGCTGGCCCTGGACACTGCGACATAAATAAATTTCAGCGCAACTCAACTAACCGTAATCGACGTTAACCCGACCTGACGGCTGTATCAACGGAGTATATATGTCATGTTTATAAGCTTGGGTAGGCAGCACTGCAACCACTATTGACGTTTCACGAAGATTAGCATCTCTTTGAAAACAAGTTTCGAGACCTGGTAAAGCGCTTCATGACACACAGAATGCTTGGATTTGATTATATCTGGGACCCTGACATTTATTCTTTGCGTTCGTCTGGTCGACGCTACCATCATCGGGTATTGCTTAACGCTCACGCGTTATAACTGTACATGCATGTTCTCGTCGTTCCTGGGTGGATACTAAGTGTCAATCACCTGTGGCACATACCCGCATACCAGCGGCACATACCCGCCCGTGGGTATGTGCCACTGTCTGCCTGAAAGCGTCTGACGACGTACGCGATGGGATTGTGACATTATTCATGTCTTGACCATCGCGTCATATTCGTCAAGCCATCTTACCCTTCCATTTGGTTCACACCATGTTAAGGGGGTGACCGCGAGAGCACCCAAGCGTAAGCAGATAGATAGATAGATAGATAGATACATAGATAGATAGATAGATAGATAGATAGATAGATAGATAGATAGATAGATAGATAGATAGATAGATAGATAGATAGATAGATAGATAGATATGCTCTAAGTAGCCGAAGTTCGCTAAGAAATGCATCGCACCTAAAGGTCCAATTTTATTGATACTGTGTACTTTGGCTCAACAAACAGTTTATATTATTAGTATAGAATGACTTGTCCAAACATTTTTTTCGGTGGAAGACAGCTTTGCGATCTGTCTGTGGAAGTACATGCATGCACGTATAGAACAATACTCTGCAATGATTGCATGCGATTTCACGTCTCCTGTCTTAAAGAACTTGCCAATTGTGCAAATAGAGTCTGTAAAATGTCAATCTAAAAACTATAGTAGGAATTTTTGAGGCTGCAAACACTTAAACACATTCGTGGGCACCTACGGATGACAGCATTCCTAGCACAGTACCAAGAACGCGATCAGCCATACACCGATGCTTACGTCACTGAAGCTAGTTATATGTTAAACGTGATTGTATACCGGGCAGTCAAAAACTGAGAGTACTAAGCCTATATTAAACGACAACATAAATAAATAAATACACAAAAAGGTAAATAAATCGATAAATAAATAAATAATCAAGTACAATTCAAGCGGCGCATCCCTTTCACCATGCAGTGCTCAGTTGATCGTTTTCTTTTTCCTTTCGCAAAGGAAAAGCAACGAGTAATCTCAACTCACAGCGCCTCATTTCTGTACAATTGTTAGAAAAAATCAAGCCGCTGATATCGGATATTTGGCGCGCCCACGTTGATAAAATTTGCATGTGCTGCTAGTCATTGACAAATAATGTACGGTAGTACTAGAGCACATTATTTGCTTCTACAAACATCCTTTTAGTTTGCTTCATGCATAAGGAACCAGTGGTTATTAATAGTATGCACTTATCTTTTTAAGATCCCATCATTGTTGTGTCCTGCAGAACTGAAACATCTTGCCACAGAAAGCGATATTTATGGTACCGGAGAGCTCAAAATTGAAGTGCTTAATGCTTGGAGCCTTCGAACCTAACTCATCGTCACAATTAGGATAGCTGAACATGACTTTTATTTTTCGCCATAAATGCTACATATCAGTATTGTGTGACGTTTTCGGCTACCATGAAAGACAAACTGCCAGCTATCACTATCGCTATGTACCAGCGCTTTTTACGGTTGGATTAGCAGCCCGTGAACTCACGGTGATATATATATATATATATATATATATATATATATATATATATATATATATATATATATATATATATATATATATATATATATATATATATATATATATATATGTATATATATATATATATATATATATATATATATATATATATATATATTTGGAAGAATAGGGTAGCCAGGTCACTGTATTGCCTTCCTTCGTGTCTAGGAAACTGTGCTGCGTACATTGTTTACCCATGACTCACTCAAAAGACGTCCTTTCACGCATAATAACGCGTGTACTTACACCTAATGAAACATATTGAATAAGACTTCTTTGAGAAGAAGCAAACGCTATAGTCTCATGCTTAATTCTATTTTACAAAACTGTCATAAACTATCGGAAGGGGTGTGAACGCGGTAAATTATCTTTCACCGAATAGAATTGGCAAATTCAGTGTTCCACTATCGGCAATTTAAGAGAGAACTTTTTAGTTAGGTTCTTACAAGGAGTTTGAAAAAAGAGTCGTCACCATTCTCTTATTGTTTGTACAATAAGGAATTACTCTCTCGAAAAGCAGTCGTAAGCATTTTAATATTTTTTGAGCGTGAAAACGAAAAAAGAAGAGGCGGTTTCACCGCAAAGGCGGAGTAATGAGTTATAGCAAAAAGTTTAACTGTCACTAGAAGAATGGAAAGAACATTCAAACGTGCCCCGCGTTCCTCCCGCACGAATGACGCACAAAACGTACTCATAGGTACACATGAATGCGAACAAGCGTCTCAGTTGTTACTTTGCTGTGTCTGAAAAGCGCGCTCTTTTCGCAAATGGAGACTGTGCAGCGAGTGCAGCGACCTTTGTGCGCCCGGTGACTACAACAGAATCGTTCCGGTAAAACACCCCCGTACGATTCGCTCCTCCGTAAGATAAGCGTGCACACGCGTGAGAATCTCCCCCCCCCCTCCCACTTGCAGGCAAAGTACACGTGGGGGATATGAACGCATGAGCGCGCGTCGCCACGTCGTGATGATCTGGCAACGCACACTCATCGCGCCATCTCGCTGGTAATGGTGAAACATGATAGTTCCCCCCGATAAGAATCGCCAGCGGTAAGCGATAAATATAAAGAGCTTGCCGTTTCAATGTTGAAGGGGGTCTGCCTTCGTGGCTTGGTGCATAGCTTACTCCACGCACTCATAAGCAACAGGTTGAGCGCTCGATTCTGCGCACCGGAGTCGTTTTCTGGATTATTTTTTTCTTGCTTGCGTTTACATATATATAGATACGTATGCATATACGGTGAATTACGGCGTCCACCGACGCCGGCGGCAAAATCCAACCGAATGTGTCCATATAATTGATAGAAGAAAAAGGGGATTTGGCAATTTATGTACTGGAACCATGCCATGGCAATCATGCAGGCCGGTAATATATGACGTGGTGGTTCGAATTAGGCTGTACGAGACGAGGTCCGCAACTTGAACAGATTCCTAAGTGCGTAAGCGCTTCTGTATCTATTAAAACATGGCTGCCTATGTCGGAAATGGAACCCACGTCATCGAACTAAGTCATGCAACAGAACATCCACTAAGCTGCTGCAGCACGTCAGTAGAAATTTGTTTCATGTGCATGGTCATATAGCACTTTGTGAATTATAGGCTTCCCAGCCCGTAGAGGTGATTGCTTGTGATTGAAGCCTTCCGTGGGCCAAAGCTTCTCCGAAGGCAAATCACTCATAAAACACGTTGCGTGGAATGTGATGAGCACGTGGTATAAAAGCACGCGCCTGTAAGTAGAAGCGTTCCCTGATGGGTCCCCGGCAGGCGGCGCAGGCTAGGAGTGCGTCGAAACCATGGTCCAGGGCGCGACGCTGGCACAGGCCCTGCTTCAGGTCTGCCGGCTCCAGCGACGGTGAAGAGGCGAGCTCGCGCTGTGGGGGGCTCCTTGGCCTGCTCACCATCATGGTCGTCGCATTGCGTTCTGCCACTTCTGCGTGAACCACGTGATATTATGGTGCGCATTTACACCACAATAAAACGGCATATACGCGCGACTGATTTCAGATATCACTCACAAGGCGATTGCCTCGATACTTATTACGATACTGGGAGAAACAGACTAGAGTCGCTCAGCGTCCCGAAACAGAAATCTCAATGTGCATAATTTCCTGCAAAAATTACAAAGAGAAACACTGGAGAGCTGGGAACGAAGTGTTGTGTGATCTGTGCCACGCTTTGTTCTATGCCTGTATACTTGGGATATGAGACATTATTTATTCCTTTACTTCTCGCACTTAATCTTTATTAATTTACAGTAATTCGAAGCTTTCTAACACGTCAGAACCTCGGTGTATATTTGTAATTGTTGCAAATTGTACTTATATTGAATCACACATATTGTGGAGAAGCATGAATTGAGAAAGGCGTAAAGTCGTATAAAGCACTACATATGAAGCTTATACGTAACATTACTGTACGCTGACTGCACTTGTATAGCACCTGTAGACACCTTACATGCCCCGCTTGAGTAATCTCTAATAAATTGTAAGAAAACTTCATTCAGGTTACGTATTCCTGGCCAAGACAGACTAGCATCGCTATCTACCAGCGCTGTTTATGGTTGAATGAGCAGCCCGTGAACTCACGGTGACATTGCACACAACAAGGGCCACACACTGCATGTTGCATCATATATAGTGCATGTCATCCGAAGGAAGAGGAACAGAAGGAAACAGAAAGGCAGGAATGTTAACCAGTCTAGAACGACTGGTATGCTACCCTACACTGGGGACAGTGATGAGAGATTTTCAAAGATGAAGCGATGGAGAACGAAGAGCCCGTGCACTCAAGGTCGCACGTCACACAAATTCAAGCACTATTTGTCTACAACCAACGGTCCAAGTTCACTGCCTTCAAGAAGCTCGGGACTGCTGAGTAATGAGCCTGAAAATTTCCCCATGGGAAGTTCTATACTTTTATTGCTACATAAGCACTCCTATTAAACTAATTGCATGAATGGTTGATTAGTTGATTCACTTTGAAACCAACAAGATGTCCTTCCCTTTTATCTTTCGTGTGACCAAGCGCTAATAAACTTGGCCATAAACCAATGACACTGACAACAGATTGTCCTTAAACATTGCTTGCAAGGGCATTGAAGAAATTTTTATAGTGCGCTATACCAAAATTACATAGGTTGTATTGCCCATATTCCTGTGTTTCAAGCTGAGGTTGAGAAAATTTCGTGGAAGCGTGCGAGCTGTGTGTCCACTTCATCTGGCCACTATATTCGTGTGAGTGAAACAAAGCCATAAAAAGGCACACAGATCACCTTACCAGACCCTATAGTCATAAGCAGAGAAGACCAAGGAAGTACGTCATGACCGAAGAGTCTATAGCAGCTTGAAATGCCGCTTGTCGCAATCACCTTTGAAAGGAAGAGGTAATAGATGAAGCTGCCGCAGCGGCCCGGCAAGCGCAACATGCGGCCCTAATAAGACGCAGACGATTTGGCAAGGCGCAATTTATGAAGAAAAAGAGGCTGCAGCTGTAACACCCCATAAGAAGAAAGTTCAACAGGAATCTCTGCAGATCAACAAAATGTTTAACGAGGCTTTCGACTTGGCATTCTGAGAAATTACTAAGCATACCTCGTAATGCATTCTTTTTGAAAACATAGTAGCAGCATATATAATATTCTCCGCTAAAGGAATAGTCACAAAATTTTCGTTACTCTATTTATAGGTCAACCATGCATGATTAATATAATTTCTCCATAATGAGCACATTGAAGTCCTTTTTATGAGGATTCTATGCCCGTATCAGTGAAGAAGTTGTTAATTATATGTGCTGGCTTGCGTACGCTGCTGCAGCTGGCGCCATGATAGTGGAGGGAGTGACAAAGTCATCGAAAACCACGTCACTGTCCTCAGTTCAGCTCACAGAGCCAAAACAAAGTATGCGCGTCTTGAAGAAGGCGCCGCTTTCTGAGCGGTTTTGGAATGCCGGAATTACCCTACTTGGCGCAGAAAGCGACGAAGACGCAGTCGAAGTTTCTATCATCGACCCACCTCGTTGAACGATTTTGACACTTCTTGGTCGGTTTTTACGCAGCTCCCTCCCTTTATAATTTTTATCTTTCTCACTTCCCCGTCTCCCCTTACTCCTTTCCCATTTCAGAGTATACGAAATCAGGGTATTTATTTCCCGCTAAACCTTTCCGCATTCCACATTTCTCTATCTCTTTGCCGATTTTCGCTTCACGCCTTTTTTGTGGGATCACGAGGGGTCAGCGTCCTAACTATAGCCTTGTCGCTAGAAGCTAGCGCGTAAAATAAAAAAAAGTAGACGCTCGAGCTTCACCTTCAAGCATCTAACGGGATCAGGTAATCAGGCCTTGGGCGTATCGCCTTCTCAACGGCTAGCCCATCTTTTGTCCTTTATGCACGTCTCAACCATGCCTTAAACCCCGCCGTGTGGGTCTGGAGGCTAAGATACTCGGCTGCTGACCCGCAGGCCACAGGATCGAATCCAACCTGTGGCGGCTGCATTTCCTATGGAGGCGGAAATGTTGTAGGCCCGTGTATGCTCAGATTTGGGTGCACATTGAAGAACCCCCGGTGGTTGAACTTTTCGGAGCCCTCCACTACGGCGTCTCTCATAACCATATGGTGGTTTCAGGACGTCGAACTCCACATATCAATCATCAAATCAACCATGCCGTAAGGCAACAAAAACTAAGGGCGTAACATAGGTTATTCAGACTACCCTAGAATGCCTACTGCAAGAACAGTTGTATCGAGCCCAGTATGCCATAGCTCTTTCTTTTGCGAATCAGCGAAGGGCCCATATATATGTTTTCGTCAGGCAACATGCGAACCTACGCAGCTGTTCACTTTGTTGAAGATTTTGCAGCTGATAACGAATAAATATTACTGTGAGCTTTGTTGTGGGCGGGCCTCCAAACACCATCTTGTTGCGCAATTCCAGTGTTTTGACTCGAGGCGCGCTTCTACGCTTTTGCCACGGGATAATGTATGCATAAAGGAGACTTCTTCCACAACATGGTGTTCATACATTGTTGTTGTTTTTTTTTCAGAACCATTTACACGAAATAGTGTGATTTTGTGTTGGAAAAGTCTGCTTGTCATGCAGAAGGCCTGGGTTTCATCCTTGCTCTCCCCAAAATATTTTGTTATTTATTTTATTTGCATCTCTCTCGCTTCTTCGGTCACGGACAAGACGATGATTTTCGCTCACAACCAACGGCGTTGACGCCGACACTGGAATTCCTGAGAAACGATCTCTTTAACGCCTTCGTGCGAAAAGGACGAGTTCACCGAATTCACTAATATTTCCGTTCGTATATACGTGTGTTACCTGGGTGTCTCTGGAGGGCCTCAATGGCTGATAAATATTTTAATCAATATCATAAACCTCCAGTAGATGCCCTTACAAGCATCCAAGCGTAACACCAGCTTGTGAGCAAGGGCAGTCATTTCACATAAATCTGAAATAAAATTAGTTCTCTATAGTGGTGTATTGGCAGTAACCGCAATGGTTGCCGAGTCGCATTGTGAATACATTTGTGTCACAGTGCCTGCAATAAATAATCGTGTAAACTTATTAAGACGCGTGTTAATCAGAACAGGCAAGTGTGCTTTTTGAATAAAATATATGCGTTGTTCTACACGCGCTATTTAATATTAGCCATGTTCAACAACGTCGTTGCTGTATACCAGGAATATTATGACAGGATGGGTGTGGAACACACGAAAACTAGGGACATACGTGGTGCTCAGTTATAACCTTTTGAGAGGGTGGCATAAAATTACCGTTATGGTATTTAGGCGCAAAAAACGGCAGTAGTTTCTTGGAAAGAGGATTTCCACTCGCACTTTCAAACTTATTGTAAATAAGATGGTTCACCGCCTTTTCTCCATGCAAAGTGGCACAATTGTAAAATCAGCTAAGAGAGAACAGGAACAAAAGGCATAATCTGAAGATTACAGAAAAAACAAAATAAAAAATACATATGAAAGATTTTTTAAGTACCAGCTACTATCCTAAGGCTGCGCTTTCAAACGAAAAGTATTCTGCCGGCATTTTACAGCGTAGCATGACCATGCTATAGTTTACCATTTACCTCTGGCACAGTACTAGTGAACTTTGTCCCGATATTTTTATGGTGTAGTATCTGTGCACAACAGCAAAAGATTTGATTTGTGAGGTTTCACGTCCCAAAACCACCACATAATTATGAAAGACGCCGTGAGGGCTCCGAAAATTTCGACCACCTGGGGTTCATTAACGTGCACCCAAATCTGAGCACACGGGCCTACAACATTTCTGCCTCCATCGGAAATGCAGCCGCCGCAGCCGGTATTCCATTCCGCAACCTGCGGGTCAGCAGCCGAGTGCCTTAGCCATTAGACCACCGCAGTGGGGCCATTACGGCAAAAGAAGTAACAAGGATCACTGAAGAAGTCAGACGAACGCTATCGCGGGTCACTTATCATCCGAGAGCACCAGATTCGTGGTGAGTGGGTGCACAAATCACTAGCACGTAAAATTTGTTGTCAGTGGAGCTATGTAGAAACGGTGTCTCAATCTCGACTTGAACCTTGAGAAGGTATTGCTGTTGGCCGAACCTCGGCAGAAGCGGGAAAAACACGACGTAAAGAAGACGATAGCAACAGCGGGTTACCAATACGAAGCTGGACAATGCGCATCAGCGTGCCGTCATCCGTAGGCGATTCTTGCGACGTGATAACATCTCCACCACCACCCCACGTCCTCCGCAAGAGCTTTTGTAGGCACACGTCCCAAGATCCGCGACAGAACAAAAGACCTTAGCAGAGTGCGAGTAACCTTCGAGAACGTGCCGAAGGAAACGGCAGCGATCCTTTTTTTGGTGACCAGCAACCGCAACGAAGAGCCTTACCGAAAAGCAAAACAAGAACTGCACCGCCGCGTAAAAGGCAGCAAAGCTTCGGCTTGCTGGCAAGTGGCAGCGCCACCGATGTAGCGCGAGCCTGCGTGCACCTGATTTCACATGCGGCCGTGCTCGCCACCAACGATGTATACGGTCGCGACTCCACAGCGGCAAGTTCGCAGTTATAATTGGCCATGGCCCGCCCAGTGCCGGTGTCGCAGCCCGCGCGCCGTTCAAAAGAGAGACCTGCTGGCCGTGGCAGCAGCGAGCGTGCTCCTAGAACAAAGGGCTCGACTCGACCCTGGAGAGGAGGCGACTGCAACGCTCGGTTGAGCGCGCTTGCATCACAAAAGGAAATCCCTGCCAGAAGCGCGACACCACGACGGCAATTCTAGTAGTACGTACGCGCTGGCCACCGAGCACCACGATATAGGATGCAGGGGGGCGAGGGGTATCCAGGCGGGCACGTTAGCCTTTCCCGCACTCGCTTTTTGCACTGGACGGCCGGGTCTGGGGTTGCTGAGGATGCTTTGATGGTCCGAGACAAAAGGGCTCGTGGAAGGTCACTCTCCGCTGCTGCCTGCCTTGCTTGTCTCGCGGCAACGGATAGGCAATTTATTGTTTCTCGTCGCGGCCTACGCCTCCCGTTTTTTGTTTCCACTGGTCACTGCGCAGTGGTGAGGGTGCGATGTAGAAACAGGAAGAGGGAGGAGGGAAAGTCGTGTAAAACGGTTGGGAGAGCACGGCTCTTCTTCGACAACTGCGCGTACGGTCCGCAGAAAGTTGCCGAATGTAGAGCGGTTCTGAGTACTCATCAAGGCATTCTAACTGCCATGGCACGCAAAGTGTCCCGATCGCACTCACAGAATGACACTGACAGCACCTATGAATGGTAAAATCATATTAGAGCAGTAGATCGATAGTAGGCTACAGAATGACAGCTCCAGACCTCGTATATTTTCTTTGATTCGTCCTGTATCTGTGTTGTTTGTACACATGTGGGTAGGCACAACTAGCCGGCCCCTTTCACTGTACTGTACAGAAGTACACTTACGCGAAACTGAAATTGAAGCCAGCGCCTGCGAAAAAAAGCCACCGGATGCTACCGATCCTAAGCATTTCAGCGTCGTCCCTGTGCACTTCTTGATTCCTGTGTATCTAGTTAATTGTTTTTCTCCTCAACTGACCATGTACCAAATCAATAAACACTCAACCACTCTGTATAAGCGTCAGTTTTGTTGTTGCGCTTGTTCTGCTTTAGCCAGCAATAACAGATATTTGGAATATATCTTTCTCGGACTTACCGACACTAATTGCTAATGGCCTACGCATTGAAATAATATTTTTCAAATGCAACTATTTTCAGGTAATTTGAGGAACGAAGAACCTTCATATTCCCGTACGCAAAAAAAAACGACAGATTGCACGAATTTGAGCAATCGATGGAAGCATGCTGAGGGAAAATGAGTGGGGTGTAAATTTTTATTTTTTGAAGTATTACGAAATTATGCTAAAGATAGGTACAAATGTTGTAGGCAAAAAGTTGAACAGCCGAATATCATTCAAACAACCGGTTTATGAATGAATGAATGTGTAAATTAATATATGAATGAATGAATGAATGAATGAATAAATGAATGAATGAACAAGTTTTACTTCTGAAAAAAAAACACAGAATAAAAAAGCGAAGCTAAAGGCCATTCGGCCTGATGAGGCTTCACTACACGAAATGCCAAAGGGTCCAGCAAATGGTTCTACAATGTGTAATAATTATCAAAATGCTAAGAACAGTGAAAAGTACGAGAGCACAAGAGCAAAAACATTTGCAAGATAGGATACCAAGACCTAAAAATTGAGACATTGTGGTTCTTTCCACTTTACATAAAAAAATCGAATGCACAGTTTACAGTTACGTAATGATACCAACAACATAGGTATTACCAACACCAGAAGCGGTAGGCTAATATGTAACACTCGTGCTTACGAAGATGGTAAGGCTGACTAGTCCTACGTTGACAAAGTTTGGTGGATGGCACTTAACTATGCAATGTACGTTAACTCGACATGGCGAATGTATCATAGGAGTATCATCAGCGTCAAACGAAACCCGAACAACAGCAAGCCTTTGCTAAAGTGTACTGCGTGCCGTCTAGTTATCACCATTGACAGGCATGCGCATCCTGTTCGGCAACTTTACGCATATATGCCTGCCCGTTCTTAGTGATAAGTGGACGGCACGCACTATACTGTCACAAAGGCTTGCCGCTGTTAGGGTTTCATTTGACACTGATAGTACATATGGAATATTTATGAAGTTAGATATCCTGCACTCCAACCACAATATTGTTTTCGCATTTAGTGCCTGGTTTATATTTATTTACTTTTATTATTACTAAAGTGAACTTGTAACAATTCTTCGCGTGTTGACACGTGCAAACAATCTTGCTACGTATTCCTTTTCACTGTTATTTAACTTACTTATTCTCAGATAGGTGGCACCACTATCCCCGCTAAGCCACGTAAACAAAGTTAACGTGATCCCGCTAAGCTA